>JASSUY010008544.1:0-15538 GCA_032466535.1 Forpus xanthops
AATGCCTGAAAACTGCCTTTCAGGTCTTCAACTGCTGAGAATCACTATGGTTTCCTTTACTCCATTGAAGTGATGCTCATATACCTCAGCTCAAAAAAAGCTACAGTGAGTTACACCAGTCATTATACCCACTGGAATAAAGGAAGCTCCTAGGACCAGACCACAACCCCTCCTGTAACTGGTGAGTCCTAGGCAAATCAGCTGTCTTACCTATATCATCTACCCCAAAATTTATATGCTACATCTTACACATGTATCCATCCCCTGGAAGCTGTACTTACTGTAGTCACTGCCAGCAATGACCATGAAACTCCATTTTATGATTCTCAGCAGCAGAGCCACATAATTATGCCGTTCACCTTTTGTTGCTTGGCATTTGCTGATGATTAGCACAGAGTTAAGGCAACATATTTTTTCCGTAGCACCAGATCAGATCAAGGTGTGTTTTCTCTCTGTTTATTACAATTATTTTTTTAACTTCCCTGGAAACATCAGGCTTTGATCACTGTTAAGGACTGATTAATGAACAAGATGGACTTCTGAAGTCCTCTGGGAAGGCAATTCTTATGATTATTTTTCAATGGAGACATCTGCAATCTACTTTAAGGGCCTATTTCATCACACAGTAGGGGCCAAGAGACAGGTCCTGGAAATCTTTACTGATCATATGGGAAGCAAGACAAAACTTTACCTAGTCATATAAGACTATTCTGCCTGCTTTGGTCTTGCCAGTGCTCCCTATTTGTCATGGCAAGCAGCTTTTGACAAAGGCTCAAATGCAGGGCATGTGCGCATGCAGGAAGCCTACAAAAACATGGGAATAATTAGTTATGTTCTCTTCCTGTGTTTTATAGTGTTTGTGATAATAAACTGTTTTTTATCAATGAAAAGTAAGTTGCACAATAACATCAGTAACTGTGAGATTAAAGTGACTGGTATTCCTTTGAATAAAGGACACCAAGGATGTATGGGACTCATCTTTATTGGTGCATCAGAGTACCCCAACTCTTCTTCCCCTTTGACTTTGCCAATTCTAATCAGGCAGGTGGTGATAAAAGAGGCTGAGGCATACATTGTCTGCTACAATAAAGCTGCCTAGAGAGTTGGATGAAAGAGGGGAGCCACATTTCTAGGCTGCAGCTGAGAATCAGGTCTCGTTTGATCAGGAGTACACCCCAGCTGAATCAAAGCACTGTTGTCTCTCTTCTGTACTATTACTCTCAGTGGTCATTCAGCTGTGTCTAGCATTTGGGGTCACTGTGGAGGAGAGTGAGAATGCCTGAGGTACAGCCTGGGGCTCAGTGGGTCAAGAGGAAAGGAACTGTGCAGCCCACTGTTACAGCCCTGTGTGATTTGTCTCTGATTTTTTAATAGGTCCAAAAAGGCATTTAAAAATTTCCAAACAAGGAAAAAAAAAAAAAAAAAGACAAACAAACAAACAAAAAAAAAAAACCAACACAAAAAAAACTCAACAAACTTTAATTGCAAATAGTGGCATAAAAGCTGTGGCATTCAGTCAGTCTTTTTCCACCGGGTAGTAACTTTACTGGCTGTTTTTAAAAACTATTGCTTTGCCCTGTTAGTCTCAATACCTGTCACATGATTAATATGCTGATGTCTTATTAACTCCTGTGTTAGAGGTGCTGCTGTACTCACACAACCCCCCCTTCTCTTGCCTCTTTTGCAAAAACCTCATTGCAATCCTGCTGCTCTGACCGCAGGGTACTGCACCTTCCGACAAAACATCATAAAGAGCAAAGAATTACTGTTTCCCACTAATCTAGGCCATAAATCAACCCTCATGTTTTGTTCTGAGAATGGTGAGGGACTATGTAAGTGCTCCCTGTGTTCACATTCACAAGACAGGCTGTGTCTTCAAAAAGAAGAAAGAGAAAAAAGAAAAAGGAGGAGGAAAGAAAAATCAGGGATGGCCAAATTGTTTCAGAGTCTGATTGATCTTATCTGGACCTCCCTTGCTGCAACAATAATTTGAGGCTGTCGAAAATTGCCACCTTATCTGATTGGTGGTCTTACCAGCTGCTATTTTATCAGGGCCCAGCTGGATGAGGAAATCAGGACGTGGCACAACCTTAGTATCTCAGCGCCTGACCTCAATATCTAATCAGTCAAATGTCTTGCTGAGGCTGCCTTGAGATGCTGTGCATGTCCCCTCTGGCACTAAGTCTTTCAAAAGACATTTGCTTTACGCTAGTGCTAGCCCACCAGCACACACACACACACAGAAAAGCTCACACACACAGCATACTCCAGCATGTCGCCACCTTGCCTGCTAATGCTGTGGCACCTGAGAATCAAGGTGCTTTTCTGTAAAACTTCAATAGACTTTCTTCTGAAAAGCTTGGTTTGCAGGATTGCCACCAAGTCAGCAATATTCCAGTGTCCTCCTGGCATCGCAGGCAAGGCAAGGCCAGGCCTCCAAACTCATCTCATTGGTCTCATGAAAGCTTTACAGTATATGTCATCAGCACAATTAATGTCACCTATAGAATGTCATACTGTCGGCTCTGCCTCACAGCATGTTCTAGAAAAAATATGGGGTCTGTTGCTTCAGATGGGAATTTGAAGGTCAAAGTTTCTACTCCAGCTCTGATGGCCATTAGCTGTGTGACTGGGGAAAACCATTCCACCTTTTGGTATTCAGATATGGACAGAGAATTACACTTGCAAGCTCATCATCATGTCAAGGTCATACAGGGGATGTCTGTTAGCCCCAGATCTTTCCCTCAGTGCAGAAGGGGAGAAATTCTCCTTTCAATCTATTGAAGGGACCGCACAACACCTGTGGTCCTCTGCCCAAGGGAACTGTAAGCAAATCCACCTCCTGACCTTCACTAGCCCTGCTCTTCCTTTTCTCCTTCACACTAGGGCTGAAGGAGAGCCTCCAGTCACCCAGGCACGCTCCTGTGAGAAGAGCAGGATTTGGGGCAGGTCCCTGGGGCAGTGTTACCCCCTCCTCTCCTGTCTGCTCCATCTTGACAGTGGTGAATGTTGCTCAGAACAGCAGTCATTGCAGCAGCTGTTCACTGCCCTGTTTTCAACAGCTGTGGCTTGAGCAGCATCTGAGGGAAAAGCCTGGGCTTGAACCACCTGAGGTAGCAGTAGACCAGCAAGGAAAAAGGCTGCAAGAAGTGCAACCTGACGCATAGAAAAATTAACCATCCAAGGAAAAGGAGAGAACTTTGGTGTGTCACTTCTGAAAAATATTTTGATTATCTGTTTCAATATTATGGCTTTTAATTACTTTATATGCTGACAATTATTATACAGAATTTTTAAAAAGCTGAAATTAGAATCAAAGATTTTGATTCTGTTAAGCCTTTGATATGACCCTAATTTCCTGGAAATTACTATAGCTTCATTTGTTCCTGCTCCATTTACAAAAAAATCCTCTGCAACTGCAGAATTTCTCATAAAACAGCAATTTAATTCCTAACCAGCTCTGTTCATCACCTATGCTGCATTCAGCGACTGCTGACAGAGATCTTGGATATAACTCTTTGCATACTGTGGCAAGACACAAACCCTGGCATTTCTGCATACAGGAAGTACGAGAAAATGGTAGAAGTCTGATCCAGAATGATGTCTCAAACAAGCACTCACTCTGCAGGCAAATTTCCCTGTGCAGTATGTTGGGGCTATAGAAGGGAACCCCACCAGATGACAACTCTCAGGCAGACTGATGGACCAATACATTCTTTGGCCAAGTCTTTTTTTGCTGTTGCTCTTCCGTAGTGCCAAAATGCTGAATTGCAGGATGTCTGTGACAACTCTAGTATTGACAGCCCAGAGAACTATGTAAGTCTTGAGTTTAGTCCTTGAGGGAGTTACAGAGTTCATTTTCAATGCTGTTATAATTTGCCCTCCTCCCCTTAAGTAACAGTAATAATAATGTTAAGAAGAAGAAGCTGAAGAAGAATTTTCTATGTAATTTTTTTTCCATTTGGGCTTTGCTTCCCCTTACTAAACTGTGGCTGAGCAGAGTCATAGGTTTTGCTGTGTCCTAAAAACAGATCTAAATGCCTTTAAGAGAGCAGCTGGAAGAGAATCATTACTATATTTATTTATTTTGACATATAAAGAGTCTGGTTGATCACAAAAAGAAACAGGGTGTGACAATACTTGTAGCTTGGAATAGCAAACATACTGAGGAGGATTGTCTGCTGCCCACTAACTGTACACAGAGCACACCCCTGGACAGCATTCCTGCACTCATGAGGACATTGCAGCAAATTCCAGTCTAAATAAAGCCACAGAAGAACAGATAAGAAATTGTATCTCAACACACACAGATGCATACGCACAAATATGTCCCCTTATCAGCACCTAGATGATAAACCTGAAAATGCAGCCAAGTGCATCTTCATTGATTGACAACACATAACAGATTGCTTTATCGTTTTCCTTGGGAGAAGAACATAAAATTAAATAAAACTCATTATTAAAAGCAAATCATCCCTCTGAAAATAGATGTCAAACTCTGACTAGACAAATGTGGTATTTCAGATGGAAAATTGAATGGACTTAATAGGAGTAATATGAACAGTTGGTTCTGGAAGAGCTTATAAATTGTAAATACTGCTCACTGTCGATGCTAACACAATGATAGATGTATCAAAGTGTTAGTATCAAAAGACTTATGGAACATATTTGCAGTGT
The DNA here is from genome assembly GCA_032466535.1 of Forpus xanthops. Classification (NCBI taxonomy): domain Eukaryota; kingdom Metazoa; phylum Chordata; class Aves; order Psittaciformes; family Psittacidae; genus Forpus; species Forpus xanthops. Next base: position 4,678 of record JASSUY010008544.1, read on the forward strand.
TATGGAAAGTGTGAAGGGAGGTAGCTGTCCTTCTCACGGCTTTATATTAATCTCTGAGTACTGGCTGATAGCAAGGGCTACAAGCACTATAACTAGATTTTTGGAAATGTATATAGGGAGGAGGAAATGTAATAATTAAGGTAAGGTATCAGATGCCTGTCCTCATCCTTTTTAAACAAGCCAGAAGTATACCCTGCATTCATTTTTCATGCAAACATCAAGGGGAAAGGTGTCAGACGCTGTAATTGGTAGAACTTGAATGCTGCTATCCTGGTGTCCATTTTTTAAGAAAACATATTTGCCACACCAGAATTGATCCGGCAAGGTTGTTATCTCATAATGCACACCTAGAGAGGTACTGCAAGGCCTGAGGGTAGGGAACAGCAGGGCATTTCACAGCCTCAGCCATGCTGCCTGCAATGCTGCACTCTCTCTGGGGGAACTCACTGCTGAGGCACAGGCTACCTAGTCAAATATATGTACGTGTGTGAAGAGCTTAGGTTTGGCTTTGAAACGCATGGACAAGGCAGTGAGGCTGTTCTAATGGTATGGCATACGGACAGATCTGATGGCCAAACCAGGGGAGCATTTTCTTTTCCTTCTGGAGGAGCTAGTAGATGGGAAAGCCTCTGCCCTTCCACTCACACAGGACCTCTGAAGGGCACGCTGGTTTTTAATTAACCTGCCCTCCTTAAACAACAGAAAAGACAGGGGACCTCAATAAACATAAAAAGGGATATTTTTGGTGTGGAAAATTATTTAACATTATTCTTAAATATTTAAAAGACATTGTCTGCTGGTTTGGAAATCCAGTGAATAATTTAATGCTGTTTGACAGAATCTCTTTGGGTCAATTTTTCAGTAAGTGGATTAATACATTGTGACTAAAACAAAGTACATTGCATTTTGGCGGGCATATTTCATTACATCACATATTCCATGTCACATTGCATTGCAGAGGATGGCAGCATAATCAAACGGGACAACTTGATTTGGACAATGCAATCAGAATAATTTCCAAATATTTTTCAAAAGCTTCCTGTTTCTGGCTGTTGCTCTACCTGGTCTGTCATATTTATCTGTCTAAAATGAAAAATAACACAGCAAGAGATCTGATCAACCTACAGAAAAAAAATCTAGTTGGAAACTGCCAGTAACTCTTGACCTCATTATAACCCTAAGCACCTTATCTATACCAAGCACTTTAATTTTAGAATAGCATCTTTAAAGCCCCAGGGGAAGAGAGAGAGCATCTTTTGATGCTTGACAGCAATTCTCTAACACTGACATGGTCCAAAAGAAATACTCTTACCAAATCCTTCTGAGGAAAGTAGCTGTAATATAGGATCTCAATGGCAATGGGGATACAATACAGGTTAAAAAAAAAAAAAGAAGGATCCTTGGGATTTTAGGAGATATGTGTAAGACTTCAAAGGCAGCAGCTGTCTCACAGCAGAGAGGATTTTATAGGAAAAACTGGAATGGAGGGTGCTGCTAATGTTTTAGACCACCAGCAAACACACCTCCCTCTCCTGTCCTAATTGCCATCTTTGCACAACATGCTGTGTAGAAACAGATGGGACTTTCTTCCCAAAATCCTGTAATGCAAGGTGGGGAAGCTGGTCATTTTAGTAAGCTAATTAAAATTTTTAATTTCTATTTATGAAGAATTCTCAGATCCTTCAATTTTCCTTCAAGTAGAAAGGGAATAAAAAGACAATAATCTCATAACTTTACTGTGGAAAAAAAATATTCCAAAAGCAATTCTATGTTTATGCATTTTTTATAATTGCAGTATGAATATTGCAACACAGCATAAAACCCAAAAACCATGCTGTGGAGGACAAATACTCAATTTCAAGGGAGTGATCCAAGTATAACATGATATTTACTTCATTAAAGTGAGGTGTTTCTGCAAAAAGTTTCCATTTCCTGCAGTCAGCATTTTCTGACCAAATTCCTTTACCAGCTGAAAATTATAAAAACAAATACATGGATAGACATCTGAAGGTCTTAGTAACATCAGAATAAAAATATTAGGAAAATAAATGGTACCTGTTCCTTTGCTCTCAAAGCAGACTAAGGCCTTTCTCAATACCATGTAAATGAAATGAAGAGAGTTGCACAACCATGGCAAGCCAGAAGAGACTTTGGCTCTACAACAAAATCCTCCATATAGCATAGGTAGGATGGCACATGGTTTTGTCCAGAATCTGCTTCAGCACAGCAAAATGCACACCTAGGAAAAAAAAAAAAAAAAGAAAAAGGTGAGTTTTCTTCTGAACATTTCCTAAGGGTGACTCAACAGGAATTCATCCTATATGTGTGAATGGGAGCAAGGGCAAGGTCAGGATAAAGCCTCAGCAAACCTTGTAAGATTAATTGCAAGGAGTTTCCAGAGGTTTAATTCAGAAAAGCACTGAAAAATTCCCATGGTCATGTGTACCTTTGCCGGACTATCTGAACAATTTCCTCTCTGGAGACATACAACAGATTGTCTTCCTCAGGTTTCCAGCACAAGGCCAGCAGTCCCTCCAGCAGTCCCACTGTCCAGAGCCACTAAGGCCAGCAGCAGATTTGCCTTCTTATACTCTCAAGACCAGAAAAAGAATGGTCAGAGGCAGTTGAAATAAATGAAGCCAAACCTACAATGCTCAAACAAGTTGGGACATGAGAAGGGGCAGGCTCTTTAGTCAAATTTTCTCACCCTAATTTGTGTTTTGTGTTAGGGATCACAGTAGAGCCCATGATGGTGTTTGATGATGGCCATTTTAGACATCCAAAGCGTTTTTCCCTATGCTGTTAACTGGAAAATGGAGGCAAAGGCAAAGTCGTTGATTTAAGAGCTTAGTGTTTAGTGGTATGAGCCTAAACAGAGCTAGCAGTTGTAGGTGTTAGCAAGGTCTGAGGTTGGTGTGGCTAATGGAGCCCTCAGATTTGCACTGATAGATTGCAGTCCTTTCACAAACAACCTTCCACATCCCTGACTCCTCCAAAGAGCTCCTTTGCAACTAGGTATGAAGTAGCGAGAACTGATGGAAAGGTACAATCTGACTTCTCCTTCAAACTGTTCAGTAATAAATATTAATATTGAAAACTCCATAACCACCTAAAAATGCATAATATCAAGGCCTCCTACCCTTGACTTTTATGCACATAACTTTACTCTGAGTCAGCCTCATTAAGCCTAGCTGAATAATTTGAATTCTCAAGTGTTTGGAGGGTTGAAAATTGAATAAACCTAGCATAAAGCTCATAGATTCTCCTTACATTTTTAAACATGTATTTCCAAAGAGATAGTACAGAAATATTTTAAAAATAATAGTTCAATAGGCTGAGATGAGAAAGCATATGCTACCAAAAATCTCCAGCTAGTGTCGGCCTGCCACCTCTGGTGATATAGAGGTGTTAAAGTATAGGGAAATGCAGGAAAACTAACAAGACGAAATGTAAATTCCATCATGTCATGCTGAAAGGAGGTAGAAATTCATTTCACAGTAGGTTAAAACATACATATATATATATATGCACACATCTGAATATGCACCTTTGGAGGCTCTGGTAGACAGAGGCAGGTGGGCATAGAGGTGTCATGGAAGAGGGGCATGGCTGTTCTCCTCAGCCTTGGTGCTTGGACTTGGGCTGGTAGGGGAATAGGTGGAATAGGAATGGAGGCTGGGGGAGCCCAGGAGAGTTGTGCTAGAAATGCAGCACCATTTGAAGGCATTTTCAGCTCTGCAGGGAGTAAAATGCATGGCAAGCTGCACCAAAAGAAAGCCTGAAAAGAATGGTCCAGACTCTGCTCTAAACTGAATGCTTCGACCTAGCAAGAAAAGGCAAGCACTACCAAATATTAAAAAAAAATAAGTAAGTGTACGCAGAAATGTTTTCAGTGCTTTTGAAAACCTCAAGATAATGAATTATTTTAGAAACATAGACAATCTCCTGCCATTCCACAGCAGCAGCAGCATCTTGTTGCAAGGACAGGAGAACCAGACGGAGAAAGGAAAATTATAATCAAAAATGAAAGTGGTCAGGTGAGGTGCACAGTTCAACCTGTACAAAATGCCTGCCTTGGCTAATAGTGTTAGTTTTTAAAATGTGCTTTTTAGGTTTTATTACTACTAAAGTGTCTGAATGTCTGGGCTGGAAGGCACAGAGATGAGACCAGCTGTTTGCATTTTAGTGATGCAGAGAGATCTAGTGGCCAACCTCTTGAACAGCGCTAGGAAATGGCCTCCCCAGTAATGTGTTCTTCATTCTTCTATCTACTGTTTCAGAGCATCAGTTAGAAAGAGATCCAGTTCTGACAAAGGATATATCACTTCCACAGAAAATAAGTGAGTATCTGGTTGTCCTCTAATATATCTGTTTGTTTGGGGTCTTTATGAAACTGCCCTGTTAAAAAAGTGAGTATTTTCCATAGTCCTGGTTCAGAAGAGTATTTGAGTGCTTTCTCAAATAAGAGGTGGATTTGAAGCACACATTGAAAAGTTATTCAGAGACAGAGATCTCTCTTCTAAACAAGATGACAAGGGAGATCAGAACACTTTGTGCAGATGAGGTTTAAACCAGGATGGTCTGCTGAGATCAGGGAATCGCTTCCATTTTTCACTGGTGCAGAAGCAGAATTGGGAATCCAGCCTTACTGAAAGCAAAACAAAATCTGCTCTATTTAAAAGTAAAGGTACACAGGAAAAACATTAGAAAGAAACATTCCAATAAAAACGTAACTAGGAAAGATCAAAGAAAGAGTCATCGCTTAACTGACATCTGTAACTATCTTTTTCTTTTGTTACAGGGAAAGGAGAGTTACATAAATAGGGGTATGCTCCCAGAGGCAGGAAATGTGGCATCTGACAGGTGCAAGAAGCCAATAAATTATGGGATATGTCGATCAGAGGAACCATCTATTTCCTTACCAAATTGCCAACGTTCAGTCTGTAGATCAGAAAGAGATGCTTAAGATAGAAGTAAAAGACGCAAATGCTTTTTCTTCCAGGAGGTGTGTAAAGGAAGGGGGGGGGGGGGGAATATATATCAGTAAGAAAAAGAACTGAGAACCTTAAATCAAAATTTGCATTCCAGTATGGTGGGACAGTCTGGATTCATTTTAATCATGTAAATGAGTTCAGGGTTGAATTCAGCTCTCACAACCATAAATGTCTGTAATGAAATGTCTCACGTGTTCTGAACACTGTGGGCTGTCTAGTCTGGTGGAATTTGGCTAAAAGACCAACTTTCTTACCTGTCCTTTAATTGTATCATCTCTTCCACAGAGAAGGAAGAAATAGCCATCAGCCTATGAACATACAAAACACTGATATTGACAGCAATGCAAGGCTCTAACAGGATGCATATGTTTCTAACAAAACCCAGAATTTCCAAGAGCCCTGTTGAGCAGCCATGGCCAGGCTGAAGGCTACACTCTGTTCACCCTTGCTCTTGGCTTGAGGCTGGTCTGTACTTGTACTGTTCAAGTGAGGGTTTGTGATGGTACAAGCAGAAATACTTCATTATCTCTTTTGCCATAGGCTACTGAGGCTGAGTGCAAGTGTGTTCCCATTAAGTCCTGTGCATTAACTGTGTACTACTAGTAGGGAACTAGAAAGCTACTACAGAGTCTCTAAATTGTTTTATTTCTTTCCTTCCATACTCCCTGGTAATGCATTAAAAGTGTAGTCTCTTTGATTTTTCCATTCTAAAAAGAGGAAGGAAATAGCAGCTTGAAACTGAGAGCAAGATTTCCCTGTAATATAAAACAGTACACTGCCCCGATATGAAAGGAACTACACTTATTTACATCTACAAAGACTCTGGCTCTCTAGCATACTAAGTACCCTGTGTTAGTGCTGTACCAAGTAGTCAGCTGAGGTGTACAACTGTCCAGTACTCACAGTACTGTGGGGAAATATTTCTTAAAAAAAAAAAAAAAAAAAAAGTAAAAGTAATAAAAGCAGGCATTGTGATGCCATCATCTTTCATTATGTGGCTCTCACAGTGAAGACAAAAGTAACATTCCCAGCAATGTGAACAGGATCGGAATATGGCTCTCAGAGAATATTTCATATTGTTACATCCTTTCATGACTTGCACAAAATTTCATTTGTGGATAACAGCCCTGGTTTATGATAGGAAATAAGTGCTCTGTCACACCCTGATAATTAGTACCTCACAGCCAGGACGTAAATCCAAGCAGTAAAAAGACACTAAGTTTCTGGCAGAACTTCCAGCCACATATAAACCATAAATAAGATGATAAAGACAAGACATGGTTTTACTCCTCCCTTTCAGAAAGGCTGATAATAGAAAAGTCAATGCCTCAGGATAAAACGAAATACTGAAGATAAGCTCATGCTGGAAAGCAGTTACAACACCATTGCCCTGCTTCATATTCACACAGTAAAAATCTCACCACAAGCAGCTTCGGCCATATGCCTTTCTTAGTATATAAAGAACTTCTTAGAACACACTGAGAGTTGAATGCATCTTAGTGAGGTGACTATCACCAATGATATGTGACAAAGAAGAAAGAGTTTGCTGTGAAATGTGATTTTTCCTTTCAAAAGACTAAAAAAAAAAGCAAATAAAAAAAGCCATGGAAATTAATTGCCTAGTATGAGCAGATGTAATCCATTGCAAACTGCTGATCTGAGTGCAGGACCAAAATATTCAGAAGACCAGGGAATGTCTGGATTAACTAGATGTGTGGTCTTAATCATTTTCCAGTGAGCAGGAATCACCCTCTGAATTCCCCCTGATAAGGACACTGGTATGGCTGGTCATCCACAGAGCAGCAGAAGGTTTTTGCTAACAGGGTCCAAGAGAAAGTTTACAGCAAAAGAACAATGGGAGCAACGCATCAGACTGCACTTTGGCATACACAGCTTTGGTGCCACGCTTCATTCCTCCAGTGGTAGCTCCAATTCAGGAGTTATTGCTAGCATTAACTTTTTAGCTTAGTTTCCTGAGGAAATGAGGCTTAGGCAATCATTTTGTCTGGCTGGTTTCCCTAATAATTTTGAGCCTACTGACTGATGTCAGCCAAGTGGAAAAGAGGAACAGAGCTCTCAAAGACAAGTTATATTCCTACAAGTTTTGTTTTTTACAAAATGTTTATGGATGTTTGGAGAGGGAAAAGGGAGAGCAACCAAAATTTATTCTCTGCTAAACGAAAGGCTGCAGCATGAAATCATCATTTATGTATCAGAGGATTCACATGGAAGAGGTCTTCCTTTGGTCAGAAGAGATCTTTTATAGATGCTTGTTGCACCAAAAAGTTCAACAGGCATTGACACTTTTAGAGGCACCAAAGTCAGCCAGCCATAGATGCAAGCCTGCAGAAAACCTGGCTTCATCAGTTTCAAAGCCTGAAGAAACAGTTGTGTCCCATCTAGGCATAGTAACATTCTGAATCACACTGGAAATTTCCCATATGACATTATTGCCTGATACATTTCCTATTCTCAGAAACTCTCTTCACAAGAAGCCAAATGAAACGAATTTTTTTTTAAGACTACTGAGAATATCTTTCTTACTGAAACATGGTTGGTAATTCTGTTTTTCTGCCTACTTCTGGATGTCTCTTTATGTTGGTCAATAGTTGTAACACATTATAACACTGATAGCATCAACAACACCTTTGTAACATTCCCTTTGAATTCATTATCTACTTAGCACAGGAATGATAATCACCCATATCTGCTACATCAAATGGATAGTGCATACCTCTGTGTATTCCCTGTAGGTAACCCATTGCTACATGTACAACAGCACCTAAAATTAAAAATTGAAAAATCTAGCAAATCTGAGGATCTTCATCTGGGTGGTGCCACAATACATCTGGTGGATTCCATTGAGCTCACTTACACTTTCTTTCCTGAAGAGTTAAAATCCAACACGTGAGGGCAGACTTACAACACCAGTTTAGCAACCCCTTTTTTCCACAAAATATATTTAAGCAAAACAACAACAGCAAAAAAAGAAAGAGAGAAACAAAACCTCATCAACATCTTGACTAGCTCCTGTTGAAAAATACTTCTCTTTGAAAAATCCAGGACATTCCTCTTTGCATTAATTGCCAGATTATTAGTGGAATGAATGTTGCCAGTCTTTTCTCAAGCTGCTTGGAGGTGAAGAGCCTCTTTCTTTCCCTTTACCAAAAACAACAACAAAACATCCCAAGAGAGAAGAAAAGAGAAAAAGGAAAGGGAACTGCTGAGAGCCAGGCTACTTATTCATCTTTGAACATTGGTTTCCATGGAAATAAGTTTGGCTCTTTGTGAAAGCTGAACAACCCCATGCAGTCTAATGTCTCCAACATTATATTTGTGTGGTCAGCTTTCCTTTGGCCTCCCCCTAGTCCCCATCCTCCTCATCCCTGCTCAGCAACACAACTGGTGTCACAAATATGAAGAAATCATTCAATAAATTGGCTGAATTAGGTTTGCATCAAAGTCCTCTTAAGCTTTTCTATGCCACCAGTAAAACTTGGATGAAGCCCTCAGAGCATAAAGTACAGTGCCTTCCAATCAGCTTGTCAAGGCTGTTACCCAGTCTTTGTCTGTCTCAACTTTTCTATTTTGATAGATTCTGTGTCACTTTTGTCCTTTATCTTTGGTTTGGATTTTTTGGTTTGCTTGCTTGCTTGGGTTTTGTTGGGTGTTTTGTTTGTTTTGTTTTGTTTTGTTTTTTTCTGTTTATTTATTTGGGGTTCATTTGTATTTCCTTCTGCAGGATTTTATTGTTTCTTAGTTTTAACAGATCATGTAGAACATACAACTCTGGTCTCAGCAGTATTTAAAGTGAATCATTACCTGTACACCATGAAGTGCACAGGTTCACCAACAATTGCAAAAATGAGTAAATAGGCTGAAAAATAGTTTTTGGATAAAGACTAACTTGAATCAAGAAGCATTTTTCCTACATTAAACTCTGTAGAGGTTCATCTGCTTTAAACCAAGGAAGTGAACAAAATACATCATTCCTGTTAGAGAAGGAAGTAGATGAAGACTTGGTGATCTCAGTCAGGATGCAGCAGATGTTACAGGAAAACTCATGGACTGCATATTCTGTTTGATCTGACTACAATAATTTGCTAGTATTCTTGTAATCCATCTTGACATAAAATTTTGAAAAAAGAAACTATTTATAAAACCATTGCTCAGAAACTGCTATGCAATACATTTTCATAAATTAATCCTCATTGTTTTGCTGTCATTATTTTTTTTCTGTTAAAGGAATAAAGCAAAGATATGTTTTCCTAAATCACTAATAAAATATTTAGCTATTCCTATTGCTCCACTTTCAAAACTCTTCCTTAAAAGCTTCTAGGGCCCAAAGTTTTTTGAAAAAGATGAATAAAAGAAAAGTGTGTTAGAAATTCATGTAAGCCATTCACAGGAAAGCTGTTGGGACTACAGTTTTCCTTTGTAAGGTTATTTTTTCCATTCAGATTTTTAAGCGCATTTTCTTTGTAAGACAGGGATACTGATAGATATTCAATTTTTAAATCTGAGATTAGGTCTAATTGCCTAATTTACTTTATCTATACCTTGGAAAGCTTAGCTGGAACTGCAGCATTTTATACAGTAACTCCAGATGCATGGCTTGAAAGAAGCTATTGAAGCAGAGAAAAATTAATCAATCATTTGATTGCCAATTCACACACCAGAGAATGACAGGTAGAGCCATGTTAGTCTTATTCCTTAAGAATGTTAGCAATTCAGGCCAATGAAAATCCATTGTGACTCTGGAAGTAACAATGAAAGCTGGAGCTTAGACCATGCGCTAGCATTCATGGCAGTATATCCTCTCCCCTTACAATAAGATGCAATGAGAATGTTATTAGAAATGCACAAACGATAAAGCTACCATAAAAACTACCTTTCATGGATCCAGGTTTCAGTGGTGCAAGCGTGCTTCTTTTTTTCTCTCAAATTTCAGCTTAGCTGAGGCATTTTCCCACCTTCGTACTGCATTTCAGTCCAGGGCAGAAGCAAAGCAGCCAGCAAGACATGTTTTCTTCATAGATTATTATGACGTGTTTCAGGAAAACAAATATACTGAATTATTTCCCCAAACAAATGAGAAACACAAAGCTAATATACAGAATTTGTCAGCCCTAACAGAGACAATACCTAATAATAAAATGAGAGTGCACAGCACTCTATCTTGAGTAGTTACTCTAACTACTAAATTCCAGGAGAATCATTTTAGCCAAACTGACCAAGGCTTCCTTCAGTTTCACAGCTTCTTCCAGGCATCCCCCTGCTCTGGCATGGGGTCCTACATGGGTTGCGGGGGCACAGCCTGCCTCACCATTGTCTGCACCATAGGCTGCAGGGGCAACTCTGCTCTGGTGCCTAGAACATCTCCTGCCCTCCTTCTGCACTGACCCTGGTGTCTGCAGGGCTGCTTCACTATATTTTTAGTCCTCTCTCTGTCTGCAATTGCACAGTTTGCACACATACAAACCTCCCACACTCACCCCACTTAAATATGTTATCCCAGAGGCAATAGCATAGCTTTGGACAGTAGTAGGTCCATCTCAGAGCCGGGTGGCGTTGGCTCGGTTGGACACAGGGGCAGCTTCTGGCATCTCACAGAAGCTACCCTTGTAGCCCCTGCTATCAAAACTTTCCATACAAACCCAATACACAGTCTATACTTCTACAGATTCAAAGACCTATGTGAACATTTTGTAAATAATGGATTAACTAGGCACTGGAACGGGTTACCCAGGGAAGTTCTGAATGCTCCACACCCGACAGTGTTCACGTCCAGTTGGACATAGCCTTGGGTGGCATGGTTTAGTGGGAGGTGTCCCTGCCCATGGCAGGGAGGTTGGAACTAGATGATC
>JASSUY010008545.1:0-29847 GCA_032466535.1 Forpus xanthops
TCTTCTCATAATTGAGAAAATACCTTTCACTGTATTCCTTGTTAATCTGCCTCTCAGACTGAGTTTGCTTTACTCACCTGTGCTTTCCACTGTGAAATTGCCACAGAGCTAATTTCAATCAGTTTTTCCAACAAGCTTGCTTTCAGTAAAGAAACAAACAAGAAAACAAAAAACAACCAGAGAAAAGCCTATGCGCCTCAGACTTGGACAGTTGCTGTGACAAAGCCTTAAGGCAAAAATTACCCTCACAGTGGTTCTCGTGTTCTTTTTAAAGCAAAACCCAAACTTGCCCAACCAACCAGCCAAATGTCTCAGCTGCTTACCTTTACTTTACACCTTGCCACATGCATGTGCACTGTCAGCTTAACTTACATCAGATAATCAAAGCCTGTCTTTTCTAACACTAGAACAGTCAGTCTTGAGTTTTCTTCAGTGGGTGAATAAAAGAGTATCTGAGTGTGAAGGATGAGTTCAAACTGTCTGTTGTTCAAAAGTCCGTTTTATAGCATTGGTTTCTTTGGCTCCAAGCTTTCCCAGCTTCCAAGAAATTCAGTTGTGAAAATGATACATAAAGAAGCATAAAAATGCATGTGCATTCCTTCTATTTCACTGTTTGCTAACATTTAATATGTGAGGAGAGGGAACAATTATGATGCCAAGTGCATGAAGAGCAAATACTTAAATTTGTGTAATTTAAATGCTGAGAAGGTTTGGTGGGGTATTTGGTTTGGTTTGGTTTGTTTTTTTCTTTTTTTTTTTTACTTGCAAGATCAGCATTCAAGGCAAGAACAAAAAAGGAATGCTGTAAGAAATACGTAGATTACAAGGTACTTAGTGAATAATAGGAAAATTAGTAGGAAAAGCGTTATTGTGGAACAGATTATATCACTTCCTCTAAGTCAGTTTTAAGAGAATTGCATACTGTTTCATGTTCAGGCCTCCATAAATTCTCTAGATTAGGCTAAGGATGAAAAAAATTCTGACAGGAGAAATGTGATTCACAGGACTCCCCTGTTTTCTGCCTATCCTGTGGCTCTATGTGGCTTTTGATTTATTTTCAGATTTGAATCGGTTTGCCCATTCTTATTGTCATATACCACAGGATATAATCCTGATTGATTAAAGAAGCAATATTAGCAATAAAGGCTGTTAGTCTTTGTCTGGTCAATATATCTTGGACCATGCTAGGAACTGTAGGAATTGAAAAACTGGAGAGAGTCAAGTCTAAAACTCTAATTAAAAAAATCAGCTAAATGTAATATTTTACTATACAGGCTATATGAGTCCTTTAAAGTTAGTGAAATAGCTTTTATGGTGACATCTTTAAGGTCTTATTTCCAATTGGGAGGTTACAAATACAGTTATCTGAAAATAACACTTCCCTGTCATAATTCTTGTATATCATATGAACTATCTTACCTGGGTTCACATGGAATTCTTGCCTTGACATAAATGCTGAGAGTTTAACATGATTTTAAAACAAGCAACTGGAGAAATTTATGGGGCTATTATATGCATCTCTGACTCTGGAAGTATAAGCCACAGACCGTGTGAGACTGAGAGTGCATTCTGGGAAGCACAGCCTTGGGAAGAGTGTGAGCTGCTTCTGAGTTAACCTTGAGGGGAAACGAAGCATCCAGAAGTGACTACAGTAGTGCAGCATTAGTGCAAGCTTCCTTTTGAATAGGATCAGCAGACCTTCAATGGGTCATGCGGTCTGGGAACCTGTCCCCTCTCTCTGTCAGCCCTGTAATGCTGGCCAAATTAAAAATGAATTTTCTGCTTTACTTTTAATGCTCAGTCCTTGGGTTTTGCATTCCGGGGAACATGTTTCCTGCTTCTCTGAGCAGTCCAGAGTGGTTCCTCTGTTTGCTGAAGCATCTGCATTCTGATTATTCGTAAGTTTTCATGTCTACCACAGACCAGATGTTAAACCATTTCTTATCCAGGAGAATGGATTACATAGTAAGACAGGGAAACTCTGATAGCTCAAGGCTTATGTAAATATGGCAGCAATTCCCATCACTGTACCAGCCTAATGATAAAGTTTTACATGGACACTTATGTTACTGAGGAAGGAAGCTAGCCAGCACTATCAGGCTTGCATACAGTTTGGAGATGTAAGTTTAACTCCACACTCAGACATTCTCCTACTGCACAAAGCCCCTATAGACTGATGTAGAAAAGTTTGGCCACTAAGATGTTAACCGAAAGGCAGGGTAGATACAGCCTGTGCCTGTATTAGATCTACCACAGTGAATGTGGTCAAATCAGCCTGCCTGTGCTTTAATTCTTTTAGCATGGAAATGTAAGCATCAAGAGTCATGCAAGAAACAGGCTAAGGACCACAGGGTGCTCCGATATTATGCTAATGGATGTGTAAGTACCACAGGCAATAATAAGCAACAGTACGAGGCTCTTCCGTTCCTAGTATGCAGAGTATGCTGTCTGCTTTCTGTGTGTGTTCACTATCTGTAGGGGTAGTATTCTTTATTGAACCCTCAGTAATTTCACTCAGTAGGTTTGGGGCAAAGGTTACCAGTTGGGCTTAATTGTGATAAATGTACATTGTTTTAGCAATGTGGACTATTACTCTAGTTAGCAGGTTTCACTGGCAAGCCCAGAAGAATGTTTTTAGAGCAACTTGTAGCAATCAAAAGAAGCTTACTTTCAGTGTCTTGACAAAGTGTGAACTCAGACTATAACTTCAGAAGGTGGAAGTTTTAAATTTGTTGCTTGGCTGCCCACTTTACTCCTTTTGGTTCTTGGGACAATTTTCCTCAAAGTTAGTTTTATGTTTGGCATCTTTCCTGAACATGTTGTGCTACCACACTACAAATGTGTACAAATGCTGTATTTTCAGTGCTTTTACGACAGCTAGTATTTGCAGCAGAACATAAATGCCCAGACTGTGCTGTGGTAGAACTAATACAGGCACAGCCTGTATCTACCCTGCCTTTCAGTTATCATCTTAGTGGCCAAACTTTTCTACATCAGTCTATAGGGGCTTTGTGTGGTAGGAGAATGTAATTCTTTGATTGGTGCCGCTTTTCTTCAGAACCTCTGACTCGTAGCCCTTATTAATCTCTTCTCATCTTGAACATTAAAATTGTATTCTGTGTTGTGATCTCAAAGTCATAGATATGCAGAAGTTAGGACTGGACGGAACTGCAAAAGTTCCATTAGTCTTTGCACAGATGCATTGCAGGGATAGCTAAATCTATTCTGCTTCATAGCTGAAAAGGAATAGAGGAGCTTTCTGGAAAGCATAGACACAGATCTGAGATCTGTAATTGCAAGCATGACCATGTTCTTGTATTTTTAGACCACTGCAACTGCAGCAGCATTATTGTGACGTTATTCATGGCAGACAATTCTGAAGACCTCTTAGTTCTGGAGACGCCTAAAGCAATCTGTTCTGTTTCCAGAATGCTCAGTGGAATTTAACTCCTGGGGATATTGTAACTGCTGTTGCAACCGTAACCTTTGCCAGCAGACACCCACAGAGTTTCTTGCGCAATTAAGGCAGGAAAGTGATACATCTTGAGTACCACACACTTTCATATACACCGATAAATACTTCTAGTGGTAACTGTAGAAAGTTGTTTAATACAAGGGGAGAAAACATCAGTGTAAATCACTGTAGCTTTGCTGGTTTGAGCTAATCATGATCTCAGGTTAGCTGAGAATCCAAGTTTGCATGCATGGCTGCTGCATATATTTCTGAGGAATCACAGCCTTCACAAATAAGGCATTCTTCCTGAAGTGCGGATGCAGGGTTTTACTTTTACTAGAGGTAACCCCCTTTTTTGGAACCTTCTGTTCCCAGAAGGGTAATTTCAGAAATGGACTTATCTTGGATATGAAGTTTTGTCAGTGCTGTGCTTGTAGAGATGGCTCTGATGATGTAGGTCATAGTCATCTCCTCTGTTTTGCCATTCCACAGATTAATACAGGGTGCTCTGCACAGAACACGCAGGGGCTGTATATATCATGCTAATAGACAGTGTTTGCAAAAGTTGTAATTCACATAGGCAGAGTCACAGAAATGAATTAGTGCTTTTGGCATTTGGGAAAGAAAGACCATTTGAAATCCAGCTGCTTGCCAGCTGTGGCTATTCATAGCAATTATTGCAGTGGCTGCTTTTTTCACTCTAAATTTTCATTTAGAAAGTGTAATGAGTTATTTTATTACCATCTTAAAAGTCTATTTATAATCCATTCATCTTGTGATGAATGTGTGTATCTGATTCTTGACCCCTCTTTAATACTGTACAAAGCGGTGTTGCTTATTTTAAAGTTTTCTTGGCACAAACATGAGGCAATCGTGTTTCTTAAGAAGCTTGAGTGACCTTAACTGTTCACTTCTGTACTTCTAAACTATAAGTTTTAATGGGTATTTAATATACAAGTATTTCTTATTAAAATTTTTCTCCCTCTATTTTTTAGCCATCCCTACCTTTCATTTGTCTTGTGTACAACATCTGGGGAATGACTAGGAATACATGAAGGTTACGAAGTACAGGCATAATCTTAAGGCAGCCACTATAATTTTGGATGCCTAGGTGCATAAAGTAGGGCAAATGATGGCCATACAGTCATGACACTGTTGTTTTAAACCTGCTTACTCTGGCAGCTATAATAGCAGGGACCACTTGACTGAAATGACACAATATTTTTCAGCTTGTATTTTGGTCTGTCCTGCTGCATCATCATTGTTAACAGTACCTGAATTAGTGTAAAGCAGTTGACAGGAACAGCCACAGTTATTGACATGCTGCTGGCAAGCCTGGAGCCCAGTAGAAGGAGCAGCAGAGGCTTAAATGTCCTAGATGGATGGGGTGCAGGGATTAGATTCTTGAAGCATGTTTGTGAGACCAAGCATTAAACTCAAAGGTATTTCCTCACATAAATAGAGGCCGTTTTCCTTCTTGCGTTTGTGTATTGGCTGTGATAACCCTTGGCTGCCCTGTCCCAACTTCACCCTCAGAAATTGCAAGATTTGGACATGTGAGCTATTTTTAAGATATTTTTCTATAGGCTTTACCTGTATTTGTTGCCCCATACTCTTCCATGGTGGTCCTGTTGTCCTCTGATTTTCATAAAAACTGCTTTTCTGTCTAACCCCTCTGGAAAAAAAAGACATGATATATTCTGAAAAAAAGACCAAGGCACAGATGCCCCAGTCCTGAGGCCTTGTAACAAAACCCATTGCCTATTACTGGTTACCATATTTCCTGATCTACTAGGCTGCACTAAGTGAGCAGTAGAGCCAGCTGTGATTCTGCAAGCAATAAGGTGGAACAGGAGCTGCATTTTTTTTTTCCCTGTAAATCCACCTTCAGAGAGGCCTTCCTGATGCTGCTGCCTATATCAGAAGTCCAGCCCCCCAGCCTGCATGTCTGAAAGAAGAGTTAAAACAACCCCCATCCAGGCACAGCTCAACTGCAGTGCTTGGGAGGTTGCCCTCACACCAAGAAAAACAAGCTGGAGACTGTAGGACCTGGCCAGTGGGAGTTCATGCTTGAGAATGTTGGATTTGATTTTGAAAAGCTCTTTTTCCATAATTGCCTACCAAAGTAAAAAGAGAATTGCATCCATGCACAGGGAGTAATTGAAAGGGACAAGATAAAATTAAGCTAAACAATTTATGACAGGGGAGGTTTGAGGTAAAGGGATCTTAATCACATATCTGTGCCTGGTGCAAGGGAATGCCTTTCTGAGTACCGTGGATAAGATTCAAAGCTGACCTGGCAACCTCAGCCCTCGTATGCACTAGAAAATCTAGAAAATCTAGAAAAATAGGGCATGCATTAATTTTCACTCTCTGCTCCCTGATTTGCTTGTATCTACATCTGGGCTTGTACAGAGTCTTCCTTTATTGTCGGGTATGCTGGGGAAGATTTTTAGATTTTTACCTTCATATGTCTGCTTGTTTTGATTTTTTTTTTTAAATAGCTGAATGTGAGGCGTATGTACCAAAATTCAAAGCAAGTTGCTCGCCCTTGCTTCTCTATTTCCATTTATGATCGAAAGTATTTCTATGGAAATCACTCATTTTACCACCAAGTACCAATCCAGGAACATCAAAGACTGAAGTCTTAAGCAATAAGGAGCACATATGCCTGTGCCTCTCTTCAGCCTGGGTGATTTCCTTTCTATAGGACTTGGGCTGGCTAAGCAGGAACAAATGGACATCTTCTGCATTACACAAGAGATGAAGTTGATGAGATCCCTAACTCTTTGCATAACTAACTCCCACTGTATTAATTATATCATTAGCTTCTTTCTCCCCTTGCTTGCTAGATGTCACAATTTACTGTTACAATATATTCAATAAAGTAAATTTCAAGCATTCCAAAATGTCATCATGACTGTATTCAATATCTTTCCCTTATCTATTGCTAGCTAGGAAGAAGGAGAAGTGGGCTGCTGAAGGTAGCATTAGGGATAAGAAATTGAGAAACTAAAATAGAATTATTTGCATATGACTTACTAAAGAACTAATGGATTGGAAAAAGAGGTGCAAATGCAAAGTGTGTGAATGCTACTAATACAACTGCTATTTAGCTACTCCTAAATAGCTGCTGCTTGAGTTTCTTCTTGAATGTGATGTACAGTGTTGGAGCCATTGACTACAAGAAGAGTAAGTTGTAGGGTTACTTATCACTGTAGTGAAGAAGCAAGTGAAAGAACTACTCCAGTAGCTCTTTCACCTCTTCTGTGTCCTTGGTGATATTGGACTCCATCTTGTGCAGGTTTATGTATGCACTTGATTGTGGTGATGAGTTTGGGAACTACTTATTTGAAGGTAGGTATATATACAGATATCTGGGACACGAAGAATAATGTGGTATACATACTATCCATTCTGGAGTTTGTTAAAAAACATAAATAAATACTGGTTAGATATGTCATTTAATGAATTTCCACTCTCCTTATACTGTGTTTCAAAAACACATAGGTTGCCTCTTCTTCAAAATGGGTTTCCAATGTGAATGACATTTCTTGCCTTGAAATGAGGTTGTTACTTAACAATCTTTTAGAAAAACAGAATTTTGTGTAAAAAGTGAAATAAGCTTTTATTTATTAAATATTTTGTGTTTTCTAAAGGGTTTCAAAGGCCCAAGTTTTTCAAAACTGTTACATGATTTTTGGATTTCCAATTTAGGGATACTTAGAGGGCTTGATTTTTGCAGATTATTCTGGCTCCTAGGGAGCTAGTTAACATGGCTAAATTTCAGTCTCCCCCAGACAGACACCTAAGAACACTTATGAAATTTAATATTTTCATGATAGTTTGTCCCAGAGTAGCGTCAGCACTTAGAAATCTGGTCATAGGATCTAAGAATAATATTGTTTGGAAAGTCCTTTGGAGCTTTGAAAGTGTTGCTAGTAATTATTGTAAAATGGCTATATGAGTTAGGAATATGTTTTTAGTTTCCGATATGTAAAACAGACTATGAAATTAATATTCAGACACAGTAGAGTAGTCTTTTTCATTACTTAGATTGGCTTGAGTAATAAGAATTTTAGAAAGCATACTAAAAGCACTATCTGAATTAGATATGCATTCCTATGAATAACACAGCCATTATCCAATTCCTTTTCTTCCTAATTTCATTTCACTTCCTAAAAGTTAAAGTTTTTGTTACCTACTTAATGCAAATGATATTTTGTTTTCAGGAAGGAAACAACAGAAGGATAAATGTTACCAAACTGTAGGACAACAGCAGAAAAGTCAATAGAAACAGCAGTGTAAGTCTTTTTTTTATTTTGTAATAAAATGTGCCTTGAATTTGGCCATGGTTTCAGCATGACGAGAGACTGTAATGTGCCATGACCCAATATATTTAGCAGACAATGGCAAGATCTGGAGTTAGCAATAAAATCTTTCTGTTGCTTTTTCTAGTCATTTTCATATGTACCCTTGTGCTTGCTTTCCTTTGTGACTCAACAAGAGACATCTAATCTACTCATATGCATCTCTTTGATAAATACTTTCAGAAACAGTGGCGCAGCTCCCATACTGCTACATTTGCTAAAGCATTCCTCTCTGCCTATTGATGGTGTGTTATGTGGTGGGTTGGACTCCACTAGTAACTTTAAAAGAAAGGAAATATGTCCTTAAGGTCAGTTAATTATTCTTCTATTTGGACGTTATTTGAATGTTAGTGATTTTGTAAGTGTTGCTCAATTAGCAGATTTTCAACAAGATGGGAATCCAGGCAGAATCTAGCTGACAGGGTGACTGTCAGATGGAGATGACACTGAATTAAACTTAATAGTGTTTTTAATAGATCACCAGTATTCCTAACCAAAGCAAAACTTATTTTCCATTAAACAAAACAAAACAAAACAAAACAAACAAACAAAACAAAACAAAAAAAAAAAACCAAACACCTAAAAAACCGTTTGGTTTTGTTTTACTTTAGAAGGTCCATCCAAATCTTTTATTTCCTCAGTTGAAAATATTTTGTGCTTTCTTATTCTTCAGCAAAAGTATGAAACAATTCAATTAGAATACGAAATTTCCCTGAAAACCTTCCAGTTCCTTCAAAAATATTTTTTCAAAAAGTGTATCTGGAACAACTAGAAAATTTAACTTTTAATTTTTATTTACTGCTTCAGCCAGCTTCTCAAGAAGCAGGGGAAGATTTTAGGACCCACATAAGAATCAGGCTTGCCTCTCAGCTTTCACAGGAACTTGAACGTTTCTGTCTTTGAACCTCTTAAATATCTTCTCATAACAAAGGTGCTGAGTAAGCATATTCTTTCAACTTGATTGAGGGCCAGATTTTAAGGTCAGAGTTATTTTTTTAATGGCCTTCTTTTTTTTTTTCACTCTGTTACTCAGAAGTGTGCATGAAATGGAAATGGATTTGAATATTTATCTTGCTTCCTTTTAATATTACTTGCCATACTTTTTGTAGGCTTAATTATTCCTTCAACATTTCTGATAAATTCTGTCTAACCTAAATTCTGAGTGGCAGTTATAACTGAGTCTTAATGAAGTTTTTTTGATGGTGAATATAGGTACAGCCTTGGGTGGCATGGTTTAGTGGGAGGTGTCCCTGCCCATAGCAGGGGGTTGGAACTAGATGATCTTAAGGTCCTTTCCAACCCTAACTATTCTATGATTCAAATAAACCATTTTATTGTAACGTATTTTAAAACTAACCAGTGGTATTAACTACATTGTTAGCAATTCATATAGCAAACTAATTTTTAGTTTGCATAACCTTACAAAAATACCTAAGTAAATAATTGATAGAAAACAAATTATTAAGATACCACAAGTTTTACCTCCTGTCTTATATGTCAACATTTTTATGTTTTCTTTCCTATGTTCAGTTGAACTTGGTCATAAATATTCTTCCCTATATACACTTGATGTTGTTCACAAATATTTTTAGTGAATATTTCTCGATCGGCAAGTTTTTTGAGCAGTTGATTGCGAGTAATTGGCAATCAAACTGCAAGCTGCACTGACTCATTTTTATTAGACACCCCACTTATAACAAGGTATTGTTTCTCCCCCCAGATGAATGTTCCAGTTCAGAAAAAATGTTAAAATAGAGATTTCAAAGGGATTTCAGAAAACGCTTAAAGGTAAGTATATTCCTCAGCACTTTACTGAGTCCTAAGTATAATGAGAGTATTCTTTAAGGCAAGTTTCCGCTATGCATAGTTGTGTTTGAGTTTTAAAATGCACTTTCTGTCTGGTTTCTGATGTTAAATTAAAACTTGCTGCTTCTATAAAATCCCTGCCAGGAAATTCACTTGCCAGAGTATTTGTAAAGAGAGAGCAGAAAAAGAATGCAAATACAACCACAGCAAATGCTAGTTTTATATGAGTGAACAGACAGGGGAATAGGAGGTGCAATTTGAGTCTAATTACAGTCTAAAAAATGTACGTCATCTATGGAACTAAAGAATTTAGAATAAGGGCCTTTTTTATGTACATTATCTAGTCACCCAAATATGGAATGAACTTGATCACTCTTTTGTGGTTCTTTTTTTTTTCCTACAAATAGTCATACGAGACAAACAGATGTTTGCAGACTCAGGTTCTTCTCATTTTCTTGAGAAAAAGAAATATTAAATAGTGGTAGAATGCAATTAAATGTACATAAAAATACTGACAGATATGGCCATCTTCCTTCCATACTGTCTATTTTTGTCATGTGATTTAAGGAATGTAATCCACAGCATTGACAATGGCATTTTCATGCAACCTTGAAAGAGAGTTTGTCATACAGAGGGGCTCAGACCTCATTAAAATCTTATTGCTAGACAGGGTCTGGTGATGGAGGGGTTGGTACAGGTAAGGAAAGTTCACAGTGGGGTTAGAGCTTGAGGAGGGGATAGAATTTGTTCTGCCACCTGCCAGGGGACAGATCTACCATGCAGTGTTGTGAAGAGACAAGGATATGCAGTGGACCTTTTTCCTGGACAGCACAGGATAGGACCTACCCAAGACCAAGACTGTGTTTGGGTTACTTACTAATGGATTGGCATTTCAGGCTACTAACTCCAACTGAACTTGACAGTGATTTACCTTTGTGTTTGATTTGCTTCACATTGACTTGTGCAAGGCATGTGACACTGTCCTGCATGACTTTCTTGCCTCTAAACTGGAGAGGCGTGGATTTGACCATTTGGTGGGTGCACTAAGAGTTGTGATCAAAAGCTTGATGTCCAAATGGAAATCAGTGATGAGTGGTGCTCCTCTGGGATTGGTACTGGGATTGAAGCTGTTCAGCTTCTTTGTTGGTGAGAAGGGAAGTGAGATTGAGAGCACCATCAGCAAATTTGATGATGACCCAAGCTGTGTGGTGTGGTCAATATGCTGGAGGGAAGGAATGTCACCCAGAGGGATCTTGACAGTCTCGAGAGGTGGAACTATGCAAATCTTATGAAGTTCAACAAGGCCAAGCGCAAAGTCATGCACCTGTGTCAGAGCAATCCCAAGAGCAAATACAGAATGGGCAGAGACTGGTTGAGAGCAGCCCTGAGGAGGACTTGAGAGTGTTGATTGACAAAAAGCTCAATACAAGCTGGCAGTGTGCGCTCACAGCACAGAAAGTCAACTGTATGCTGAGCTGCATTAAAAGGAGTGTGACAAGCAGTTCAAGGGAGTTGATTCTCCCCCTCTTCTCTGCTTTCATGAGACCCCACCTGTAGTACTGTGTCCAGCTTCAGGGCCTTCAATGCAAGAAGGACGTGAACCTGCTTGAGTGAGTGCAGAGGAGGACCAAAACGATGAGAGGGCTGGTGCATCTACCCTATGACGAACAGGCTGAGAGATGTGAGCTCGTTCAGCCTGGAGAAGAGAAAGCTTCAGGGAGACATAGTAACCAGTACATAAGGGGCTCTACAGGAAATCTGGAGAAGGACATTTTATGAGGGCATGTAGTGACAGGACAAGGGGGAATGGTTTTAAGTTGACAGATAGGAGATTTAGATTAGACATTAGGAAGAAATTCTTCACTGTGAGGACAGTGAGACACTGGCACATGTTGCCCAGAGAAGCTGTGGATGCCCCATTCCTGGAAGTATTCAAAGCCAGGTTGGATGGGACTTTGGGCAACCTGATCGATTGAAATATGTCCCTGCCCATGGCAGGTGGGTTGGAACCAGCTAAGTTAATGTCCCTTCCAACTCAAATCATTCTATGATTCTATTTTAGAAATCTAGTCTTATTTTTTGATGGGTTTCTTAGTTACCACTGGATAGTGAATTTTTTTCACCAGATGTCTGGTTATTACATCTATAGTGTGTGAATGAATATTTTCATAATAAGATAATGGAGATGCATTTGCAGTAGTGGGAAGTTTTACTTGCAGAGATTGAAATTGTAACCAACAAACTGTTCCTTAATTTAGATAAGGCAACCATATACAATGCAAGTATTAACTGTTGTATCTTTCAGTGATACTTTAATAACAAAAGATTTGAAAGTAAATCACCAAAGCTATAAAACTAGTATATATGCATGTCTCATGCTGATCATAACACAGCTTGCTTACTAAAGAAAAGGAAAGTCTTGTTTACCTGGCAGAAAGCAAGGAAAGAATGGTTTTTCTTTGTCATTTAACTGCACTATCTGTGCAGTATTTATAAGTACAAGCACATCTAGTTTTATTTTCCAATCAGTGTTACCTGATAGGAGTTTAAGGCTGGATTTTGATTCATCATATACAAATATTGAAAAAAAAAAACACACCTCCTTCTGTGCAGAATATTGTAGCTAGGTACACAAATAGGTGTCTCTTGCAATGATATCTAAATACAGATGGTTGTGAAAGTGTAAGGACATTACAGCTTGTTCTCTGCAAGAGCATGAAGAAGGAAGAATAGACAGAGTGTCAGGATTTTGTTGCTAGGATAGGACTTGGAGTCAGCGGTTTGGGCTCTCAGCTCTGCTACACAGCTCTACTGCACACAGACTTACTGTTTTCTCTTTATTTTTATTAAATCACATGCAGCATCTTAGGGTCACGATGAGGCAGTTAGCCCAGTTGGTCACTGCAGGTGTCTTTAATGGAAAACTATGAAAGCAACCCCTAAGTGTGGGGTTAGTGAGAGTTAATCTAGGCTTTCATCCTCCATTTTCTGCTTGTTTCTCCTGTGAAATACACCCCACATTTTGAGTAGATATGAAAAAGACAATCGACTCTCCTGTGTGTTCTAGGTTTATTAACAAAGTGGTTTTGAACAATGGTTTTCTCTCCAGCCCAGAGGATAGGTAAGTTTTCTTCTTTGTTTTGCCCAGAGACTGTATTCCTATCTCCTGACAGTGGTCACAGCAGTCTATGCATCAGGGTAAAGTAACTAGATCTTTATTTCAAAGTCAGCAAAATCTGTATACCAAGAGGGTGGTGCATGAATGTTGCCAGTCTATAGCAAACCCACCTCTTTTGATGGGTAGGGTGGAGTAACTTTTTTTGATGGGTAGGGTGGAGGAGCATTAGAGAGATGATGTATTTTTCTATGTTGCCCAGAAAGTTTAAGTTAAAAGCTTTGTGGAACCTCATATGCACTTGTACAAGGCTTCCTCTGAAACTGGCAGGGGTTTAAGAAGCACAGTGTCTCTTGAACATCCATTACTGTAAACGTGGTTGTCAGGATTATTAAATTGGGAAGTCTTTAGTACTTGCTTGCTAATGGTTAGTTCTCCAGGGATTTTTAATCTTTTCTGTGGCTTTCACAGATAGCGGTTTGTGACAGGATGGCCCTTTTCCCCCAGATGATGTCCTTTGGGGTCTCAGTGGCTGTAACATCACTGCAGCCTAGAGCTCAGTTTGGGCAAATTTCTCATGAAAAAAAAAACAGACTCAATTTGTAAGCCTGTGTTGATTACTGCTTCTCTATTGCACCCTTTCATATCACAGTACAATGCTGAGCCAGGAGTTCATGGCATGGTGACATGTACTAGACCTTCAAACAGGATAATATACTCAGCAACTCTGGAAAGTGGTTGTTCAGTAGCAGCAAATAAAGGTGATCAGTCAGTGACTCAGCTACACTCACAGAAATTGTCATTGCATTAATTGGCATTATTTCTGGAAACCAATCAACTTTGCCTGCAAATGGTTTTTGCAGAGGTTTTGGGAGGGCCATCCAATTCAGCCTGTTTTAGACAGCTTTTGTGACTCACTTCACTTAGGTCAACTGCAGGATTTGAACTGAGGAATTTCAGGGCATTTGTGAGCCATGAAAGGGCAAGGGTTTTATTCTAAAGCAGAAACAGCCATAAGCAACTCAAGTCAGCCAACAAACAGAGGAGGAGGGAGACCCCGCTTTCCATGTTGTTGGCCATAAAATACAGAAGTAAAGAAGTGCTAAATCAGTGTGAGACGTTTTCCACCTTTTTCACCTTTGCACAATATCCTGCTCTCTCAATCTCCTTCCTCAGTTACAAAGGAGGTGGTCCATACTTATAGATCTGTAGAGGTCACTTCTCCACACCAGTCAGCCTTTTTTGCTCTTCAGCAGTCAGATTGGTATTTACATGAGGTGGGCCTTAGCCTGTGAAACACATGCAAATAACCCTTATTAGTGTATTAGTCTGCCTGACCAGGTGGTAAAAGGTTCCATACTACACTGAATTCCCAGAGAAGAGACTAATTTGACAAGGACTCCTTAGATGGGGAGAGAAATGACAGAAGGGAGATTACAGGAGACATTGACATTAGAAGAAGTGTGAAGAGAATGAATGGGAATCTCTAGTTTGTGTCTTCTTGCCAAGTCAGTGAGCGTCAGGTGAAATCATCTAAAAGGAAGACTTTCTCTACACCAGGTATAAGTAAAGCTGTGAATGCAACTTGGTGGTTCAAGATGTTATGAAGTTGGCATTAGAGAGGTTTGTTGTCAATTTGTGACCACTAAACATGGTGATCCCCATGTAACTTCCTGCTGATAAGGTTTTTAAACTGTGCATGGACATTATTAGCAGAAAAAGCCCTTTTAAACACAGTCAGTGCTCTCATCTGCATTCCTAAGAATCAGTATTGACTGTTGTCAGAGGTGCGACCCTGGGTAGAATGCTTGGTTTAAATTTATATAGTTGCTTTTAAGCAACCTTATGCTTTTAAGCACTATTTGATCCATCTGTGAATTAAGACATGGGTTCTGCAGCTTGGTGCTTTGTAACTTAAGCCTATCAGAACAGAACTCCCTAATGGGGTTAACTTATTTCTCAGCCAGTAGACTGGATGCAGGTTTATCAGTCAGGAGTTGGACAAGTGATTTAAAGTAAATCAACCTAGAACTGTCTTCTCTGATCTCCAATGTGTACATCATGTTGCTGTTGCAGCAGGCTCTTCATGTGAAAATGAAAACACAAAATCTCATCTAAAGCTTTCATTCTCCCAGAGTACTTTAAAGCAGGCATGATTTTGTATTCACAACACAAAAACCTGATCCATTCAGTATTTCACTTGAGCATGTCATTTATTTTCAATCTCACTCTGAGTAGAGAAAGGTACTATGATAATAAATGAAAACATAAATTCCTCCAATTGCTATTCTCTTGCTTTTTATATTGCTACTGAGATTTTTGCTAGCCTTAGTTTCTCTTCCTGACCACCTTTTAGTTTACCCAGTGACATTTCTTCATGGTTCTAGTTGCTGTTGAGACAAGGAGAAAATCCTCTCTCAAATCCAAGGGGTTGATGAGGCTTTGTAGCAGAACTTTTTCCAAACCCTGATTTATTTCAGAAACAAGACGGTATTTCTGGCTAGGGATAGTAAGAGAAAGCAGGCCCCTCTTCACAGCTAATTAGTTAGAATTCTTGCCTACAGTTGCCAGACCTGAAGATCTGCTTAACACAATTGGGAACAGGAACTTGAACTTTTGTTCTTTCCTTTTTTCATACTTTATTGAAATTTCTCTTGCTGTGTTTCTTCTTCATGAACACAATGGATACTTAAACATTAATGGGAGGAAACAACTGGTTCAATAACTTGTGGGTAGTCAGCAGGGCTGCATCCATCTGTATTTGTAGTCCTGTACATTTTTATTCTTTGTCTCTCATAGCCCAGGTAATTGATTTCGGCTGGTTTAGAAAGGTGTGTTCAGCTTGCATGTTGCTTCGCTATTTTTCCATGAAAGTTCTTGATATCTTCCTGTTTGTGGAACAGAACCAAATGTCAGACTCAGTGTTTGTGAAGAAATACCGTTTTGGTTTTCCAGATGGGCCCACACTTTGCATAGAAATGCTGGCAGCATGGAGCAACTGTTGTAGCACAGCTTGTCAGGAAAGTAAATCTGGGCCTTGGGCTTTCATTACGTTTGGCTTCTTCTGTAGTGATGACTGTCTGACTGGTATACTTGTAGCCGTAAAACCTCACACCACTCACAACAAAGAAACTTGACATCTGATGAGTACATGTAACAAGACTAGAACAGAGCAAAAGCCTTTCAGGTATGATCAGATGCTGTTACATCACTTCTGATTTTACTGTTGCCGTTGCAGTGAGCAGTTATTTATTCTAGGCAATGTGAATGGTGTATTGCTGTCATAGCCATTAGTGCTACTTTAAGAAGAAATCGCAAGCCTTGCTCACAAAGCAAGAGGAAAATGTTTTTGGTAACTGTTTTTTTGGGGGAGGCTGTGTTAATCTTCATCAAGTACATGACTGCTCTCTTTGCACCTGAACTACATAGACGGAGTCAAATGACCATGTACCATCCCAATCTTGCAAAGCTGAGTCAGTCATTTTGAATGCAATAAGTATGATTCTTTGTAGGTCTTAGGAGATACAGTACAAGTCTTTAGACCAAAAAGTAGTGTTCTGAATTCAGGGATGGAGCTGCATGCTTTCTATGTCTTAGCTGAAGTTTCTGAAGCATTTTTCCTAGCAAATGATATCTTTTGTACAATTGAGGAGCCCCTTGAGGGACAGTTCACAGTTGTAAATTCTGCTTATAAATTGTAATTAACCTTTATTTCAGTAGATGTTGATTTCTACTAGGTCAACATATACTTAGGGAGCAGTAAGAGGCCTCTACACATTATGCTGCCTTATGCAGTACTCTTGATTAAGTGTGTGATTTCAATTACTGTTGATCTAGTTTTATCAAAAGGTCCTCTAATCTGCAGATGCCAGCAAAGTACCATTGAAATTTTATACCACACAATATTACCTGCAGAAAATCACAGCCACAAAAAATCAGAGAGACAGCAATGTGTGCACCAACAGCCAGATTTAAGACAGGAATGTATCTGCATGTCTTATAGGCATGTAAATCCTTCTCAGAGCCTGAGCCAAACTCTGTAAGTCTTTTTAAAAGCCGTTGCATCCTTAAGGCCAGATTTTTAGCAGTATTTGTAAGAAAATGTTGGAGGACTGTGACCTTTGGTCTATTCAGCATTAAGCCCTGTGAGATACAGATATCTCACTAGTCAGGTTTTCAGAGGATTTTCATAATATTAGTTACTTAGGCATTTTTCAGAATTCTGCTGCTGTCTGTATCTGCATCTTTAAGCACTTAAGTACTTTCATAAATCCAGACCCAACATCTTTAGGCTGCATCTGAATGTTAGACTTCAGCATAGTCAGAGCTTCTGAAGGTCAGGCTTTGATTACTGCTACTATGCTTAGCTCCTGGAGGTTTGTTACTTGAAGTCTGTTACCAAGTTTAGCTTGAATAAACCTTGCCTGCTTTGAGGTGCTGCTGGTTACTAACATGGTAGAAACATTAAGACACAGTTATAGAACAGTTCTGGTTTCTCCTCCTTGGAGACATGGTAGAAACATTAAGACACAGTTAATATAACAGTTCTGGTTTCTCCTCTCTGGGGAGTGTTAAACTTGTGGAGAAAAAAATATGTGACTTCCTTCTGATAGTGTGAGCATGGTGATAAGCCCCAAGAGTTCATACCATTTTCTGATAGAAGCATCCAAGTTTCTCCCTGTGCCCTGCTCTGAGGGCATTTTATTTCAGAGATGTAAGGATAGTAATAAAAGCTTCTTTCCTACCCTTCTCCCAGAGCAATTCCTCAGCTCAAAGTTGCCTGTCCAAAGCTAAGTCAGTAATACTCCAGTATTCAGCCCAATAAAAATTTTGTCAGAGAAGCATAAAGTTTCTGTCGGATCTTTTCCATTAAAAATAATTTTTATAGCACTGAGCTGCAGCAAGCACACAGCTATGGAGTGACAGTGTGAAATTATGAGAAATTTGGTCAGTGTTATCATCCAATGGGGACTTAGTGGCAGACCACTTAGAATGCCTCCAGTGTATGGAGCATGACAACCAGAGTATTTTTCACAACAGATTATGATGTAAGAAATTTATTACAGATCTCAGAAGAGAACAGCCCACACCACTGATTGTAGTCCTACCTCCCGGATATATTACTTAGAAAATATAAAGTCATAACTCCCTGTAAATTAATTATGTGCCTGTCCCACCTTAGATTATAGATGTTTCTGCTGGATGCTTGCAGGGTTAATATCTGTAGCTTGTACTTGACTTGCTGAAATGCACAGTTATTGCTACAGTCAATGAGAGATGCATAGAATTTGCTTTATCTGGTAACCACACAGCCCTAGCTGGCTGTGAAATAATCAGAAACAGGACATGTAACCATGACCAGAACATGTAGCTCTAATCAAAGAAAGCTACTGCTGTAGTCCAGGCAGAGTAAATTTATTCAGTGAAAGAATTTGCATTGTGGTCACTGACAAAATTATTCTGATTCATAGGATACCTCTGTTTAATCTTTCATGATGGATCATGATACCAAGAGCATGATGATATGAACAAAATTTAATGTTCATCAGACTAATTCCTCTTTTTCCATCCAGAAGTCAAGAATGTTGAGAATTTGCAGTATGTCTATAACAGACAGCAATGCCTATGTAATAGACAATATATGTCAACTAGAGTTCTGTGGTTGATAATGCATTCATAAAACAACACACTATTCAGAAAGTAACTTAAGAACAGAAATAGTCTGAGATAGTAGTTTCCATTGTGAATGCAGAGGATTACCAAAAATGATGTGTGAGTCTAAGAATAAGTAGTGCATCCTCATTTTGTGTCAAATTTTAAGCTGTTGTAGACCAGCAAAAAAGAATGCTGAAAAAGCAACAGATCTTTACAGTTATAAAATAAGAATTTTATGGGCAGTGCAGAATTAATAATGGAAACTTAATCATGTGCTTCAAGGTTAAACAAATTATTTGGGATAAGAAGGAGAGTTTTTAACAGAAGAAAAATTTAACCACACTTGCCTGAAGTAGTATTTCCTATTAGCACTTTGTGAGTAATCATTACCAGTAAAAGGTGATGGGCTTCAGGTTACACTGATCATACCCAATCTACTGTTTCTTCGGTAAACTACTTTCAAACAGTTTTATTCCTCATTTATTATTCATAAATAAAGCAGACCAGCACCCCATTTACCACCATGCTGCCCTACTGTCTTTCTTCTTCTTGCAAGAATATAACTGCAAAAGCTCATCCATTCAATTTTCATTGAGACTTCAGGGGTGAACTCACTTGGTAGCATGAGTTGTTGTAAGGAGCAATGAGTACATTTGTGTGCAGCAGTTCTGTGGTGCTATCCATGCTGCAGAACTGAGCAGCAGTTGCAAGGCTTCTTATTACCCCTGCTGTGAGTGAAAGTAATTCCATAAAAATGTCTGTTAGGATTTTGTTGGGTTTGGTTTTGGTTTGGTTTTGGTTTGGTTTTGCATTTATTTCTACGATAACTTGTAATCTATACAACCATTTTCCTAGGAAAACTGAAAGACAATTATAAATTGAAGAACTGTTATAGCGTGAAATTGCACAGCAAGGAATATAGCTAAAGTCCAAACCATCACTACATATTCCTTCTAGGTCGTTCAATGGCTGGTAGCTGCCTAGAATCTTTTCATATCCTGCAGGCTCATTTTCCTGTGTCATCTGAATCTACCCCTTTCTGTGCTGCAACAGTCTACCATTTGCTGCCATGTGCTGGGTTGTAGGACCCTAAAAGCCCCACTGCCAGTGAGGTACTGATGAGACAGAGCAATGCCTGAGTAAGCTGCATGTCTGTGACTAGCAGCTTTTGTCAGCTCACTTGCCCAAATGATGACCTGTGACCTCAGCAGTGGTAGCTTTTATTGTTCAGGTTGGAAAGGACCTTAAAGTCATCTAATTCCACCCCCCTGCCATGGGCAAGGGCACCTCACCCTATACCATGTCACTCAAGGCTCTGTCCAACCTCACCTTGAACATTGCCAGGGATGAAGCAGAACAAAATAACCATCCTCAGTAGCTTGCAATAAGAGTGAAATTAAAGGAAGAAGTGATAAAGCAAGATACCAGCAACTGGACATCACTATAAGCTGAAGAGAGTTACAGGTTGGAGAAGGTTATCTGATCAGAGGAATTAGCTTGTGTTACAGAATACTTAGGAGAAAGTGGCTGACATACATCTCCTTGCCATGGTTTGTTATGAAGGCATTGTGTCTTGATAAGATCTGATACAGCTATATATATTGTGTCAGTCTGTGCATCAAAAAGCATATTTAAAACAAAATGTAGGATATATGAATATCTTCCAGGGTAGGAGATCTTTAACAGTGAAATAAGTCAATGAGTTACACAAATAAAGAAAATTTTATTTTATTGTTTTTATTAGTTGAATTGCTACTGTTCTGCTGCTCAACTACCGAAGATGTTAAGCAGCTTAAAAGGTACATTTTACGTGAGGAAAGGAAACCTTGCTCATTATGTTGTATGAAAGGAGAGAAGGTTAGCACTCCTCTTGAAGGAAGAGGCCCTCATAACCCATGCAACATCCATATATGGTTTAGGCACTGCCACCTATTTAGTGGCATCACACCATGTTTTGGGGGTTAAAACTACATGAACTTAAGGCCCTTTCCAACCCTAACTGTTCTATGATTTTAATTAGAAAGAATGGACAGGCTATCTTATGAATTAGAAAGGGATAAAATGAATAAAGTCTGTGTCCCTAAAGCTATATTGATCCTTTAGGGATGAAGAGAGAACTGAGAAAATGGCTACAGTGCTTCTAGTAAAAGGGGTGTATTTAAGAGATCTCCTTCTAGATATTATCCAAAGCATAATGTAGTCATATGTGAGGATCTGTGTTAGACAGGCTATCTGTGGGGACTGTTGTTAAGGGAGTTAAAAACTCTTTTGGTTTAATCAAAGTAGAAGAAGGTTGAGTGCTGTCATTCTGGTGTCCTCAACATAAAAAGGACATGGAACTATTGGAACAAGTTCAGAGGAAGGCCATTAGGGTGATCAGGGAGCTGGAGTATCTCCCGTATGAAGATAGGCTATTCAGCCTGGAGAAGAGCAGGCTGCATGGAGACCTTATAGCAGCCTTCCAGTTTCTGAAGGAGACCAACAAGGATGCTGGAGAGGGACTCTTCCTTAGAGACTGTGGTGATAGGACAAGGGGCAATGAGTTCAAACTTAAACTGCAAAAGTTCGGGTTAGATATAACAAAGAAGTTCTTTACTGTGAAGGTGGTGAAGCACTGGAATGAGTTGACCAAAGACAATTGCTCCATCCCTGGCAGTGTTCAAGGCCAAGTTGGACAGAGCCTTGGGTGACATGGTTTAGTGTGAGGCATCCCTGCCCACGGCAGGGGTGTTGGAACTTGCTGATCTTAAAGTTCTTTCCAACCTAAATTGTTCTATGATTCTATGACTCTTTTATCACTGATGTCCTTTACAGTTGTCTGAGTTTAGTGCAACTCTGACTGGACATTTTTCTTGCCCTTGCTACAACTATAAAAGGGTCCAACCAGAAGTGTACAGTACCTCAATACTCCCCATTTCTACCTGCAAAGACCACATGGAATTAGGTCAGGGAGTGAGAGGAGGCAGAACTATCTTTCTAATGCTCTTAAGATATTGTGGAGCTTGCTTAAAACTGCAAAGACATTAGACTAGAACAAATGTTCAAGTTATGTTGTAGGACATAAGCATCCATCTGTGCATTTCCTCAATCAGATCAGTCCACTTTCTTCTGAAAGTGGGGCTGAGACATCAAACTAGATAAAAATTGGTTTTCATGCATTTTTCCAAAGGAAGATTTGAACAGAAGAGTTCAATTTTACTGTAAATTGTGTAGTTTCATTTTGCATCCTGATCTCTTGGCGATTACTTCACTTGAAATTATAGAATCATAGAATAGTTAGGGTTGGAAAGGACCTTAAGATCATCTAGTTCCTCTCAATTTATTGGTTTGATATTAATCATGACCTTAATGTGATCATCACATATTTCTGTCTTTAATTACCTTGGTAAAGTTGTAGTATATTAGCTCAGTGATGTGCTAATTTAAGTGCCTCTTTGCTTGCTAATCTTCTTCAAGAAAATTCATTTTAAAAAGTCAACAGAATAGGTTTCAGCTGTCACATTTTGCAGCGTGGGTGTTGCTTTTATTGGGTACAAATTACTTTCAACAAAGAAAATTGCAAGTCAGTGGTTTCTGAGACCAAGTTGATAGCCAAGTTTCTTGGCCTGATCTAGTATGAGGAAAAGTATCTCTGTACCAGAACCTGTATTATGTGTGAAAGGAAATAAGCCATTCTTCAAAGAGATTTTAGTAAACAGAATGCCTGCAAAACTGCCTACATGAGGTGAGTTATGTGGATTTTAGGGCCCTGTCCTTGAGTCAGTGAAGGCAAGAAGCAGACCATTTCAGGGAATAATTCACAAGGCTTTAGAAATCAAGTCCTAGTTCATTGTGAACCTGTAAGCAGATTGCATCCCGTCTGTATGTTGCTTCCATTATGGGTAGAGTTTTGAAGGAGGATTTGTGGGATATATTGCCTGGACCCCCAAATTCTTTCACCTGTATGAAGCTGTGAATTGGGTTTGCATGAATCAGCAGTGGGGAGGGCTTACAGGAAGGACTCAGATTGGAGAAGTCCACTGTCTTCAGTGGGAGGCACGTCACACTGGAACAGGGGAAGAGTATGATGAGTCCTCATACTGAAGAGGACTAGGGCAGCAGAGAATCCTTTAGAATCCACTGGTGTCCTGGGTTCAACAGTAGCAGTCATTTTTCTCCTTCTTAGTAGCTGGTACAGTGCTGTGCTTTTGAATTTCAGCCTGGGAACAGTGCTAATAACACTGATGCTTTCAGTTGCTGCACAGTAATATGTACTCTGACCAAGGACTTTCTGAGCCTCATGTTCTGCCAGGGAGGAGCAGAAGAAGGGAGGAAGCAGAGACAGGACACTTGACCAAAACTGACCAAAGAGGCATTCCATACCACAGCACGTCATGCCCAGTATATAAACTGGGGGCAGTTACCTGGAAGGGCTAGATCACTGCTTGGTCGGACTGGGTATCAGTCGGCAGGTGGTGAGCAGTTGTAGTCTCTTCCCTTGTTATTTCCCTTATCATTATTATTATTGGTGGAAGCGGCAGTAGTTTGTGTTATGCCTTAGTTACTGGACTGTTCTTATTTCAACCTGTGGGAGTTACATTTTTTCAATTCTCCTCCTCATCCCTCTGGGAGCTGGGGGGAGAAAGCAGGGGTGGGGGGGGAGTGGGTGAGCGGCTGTATGGTACTTAATTAACAGCTGGGCTTAAGCCTCAGCAAGTGGCAAAACCAATATGTGATGAACTGACCACAACCCTTATTCCCTGTCTGCTTGTGCCACTGCAGGACAGAAGGTAGAGAATTCAGGAGTAAATTTAAACTGGAAAGAAGGAAGAGATGGGGAAAGGTGTTCTTGAGATTTGGTTTTATTTCTCATTATCCTACTCCAGTTTGATTCATAATAAATTAAACTAATTTCCCTGAGTCTGTTTTGCCCGTGATTGATGAGTGGTCTTCCCCTTGTCCTTATCTCAGCCTACAAGACGTTTATTATATTTTCTCTCCCCTGATCAGTTGAAAAGGGGAGGAACAGAGTGGCTTTGCTGGGCACTTGACACCTAGCCAGGGTTAACACATCACTGTCTTTTTCAGCACCCAGCATGGACCCTGGTTAACTCAAGATAAGAGTAGTGTATGCAAGAGGTAGCAGGCAAAACATAGGCTGAAGAGAGCGAGAGAGAAAAGAGTGAAATGACTGTGGGGAGTTTATGTTTTTGTAGTTGTGGTAAAGGGATGAGAGGTGGATTGTGTGCAGTTTCTGTGAGAAGCTGCTAGAAGCTTAGTAGCAGGTTATCCAAAAAACTGACAGTGAAAGCCAAAGTTCTAGCTTGAATGCTAGAAGCAGTTTTCTTTGTATTTGCTTGCTGTTTGTATATTCAACAGAAGTGTGGCCAGCTGCAACAATTTAAAGTGATGTTCTAGTAATATTTGTCTTTAAATTGAGCTTAAGCATTTGAATGCTTATGGGCAGCTGCAGAGTTTTAAAATATATATTTTTCTATATATGTCATATTTTTTTTATTTCTTTTATGAGTTAGTATTTATATGTATAAACATTGTCTGAATTTTTGGATGATCACTTTTTATGCTTATGCCTGTGGGCAAATCCAGGTACTGAAATAACTTCCCGGCTTCCTTCTAAAATACCTGTGGAGATGATATCACTGACAGTGGCATGTTATGCATATTTTCTATGCACATATGCCACACTACTTGATTTTCATAACTTATTTTGGATTCCTTGATATTGGTGAATAGCTTGCTTTCAGTATGGCACCTAAAAAGCAATGCTAAAAGTAGCATGGAGCAGGGGAGAAGGATGGGGTTTTGTACCATATAGACTTCTCTCCTTTTTCTATGTCTTAGATATTTGCATTTTCCAACAGCATTTTGCTGTTGGCATACTCAGCTTGTGATCTAACCTGTGCTTATCAAAGTGTCTTTTACACATGCACAGAAGGCAGACTGAAGGAGGGAGACACTCTTTGCCAGTACTTAGAATCTGAAGTTATTTACCCAGAGTAGAATTTGTGTACAACAGTCACTCTCCAGGCCAGATTTTGAATCCATAAATCATATATTCACAGGAGTGGAAAATTCAAATAAACACCGGCTGTCTAATGGAAAAAGTTTTTCATTCCTGCTCTAAACAACATTTTTTGTAGCTTTTCACCAAATTGGAGTAAATAACATCAAGCTCTATTAAAGCTTTAGCAGAATTTCAGTAACTGCAAGTGGGTGAGATTTTTGTTAAAGTTCTCTGGAATGCTTATGCTTTTTTTATGCTATATTAAGTAGACTATTTAATGGATTTTGATTGGCAATGCAGCCTGAAGCCTCATTACTTGAAAGCTTTATAGTTACACATAGTATGTATTTTCAGGCTATGATGGAGAAAAATGAGCTTTCTGTTTGGAGGCTGGTGTTTCCCACTGAGAGATCAATAAATAGCTTCATCATTTCATGACAGACCTGGAATTTCAGCTCTGTGTGCCCCAAGTTGTGTTTTGTGGATAATACCCCTTAAAGGAGAATTTAACTGTTGTAATTGATGAGATGCAGCTTTCAGTCCACTATTGGGCACTTCAGTTTAGGCAAGACATCAAAGTGGGGCTATTTATTGGGATAAACAGAAAAGCACCATTATCTGGCAACTGTCAACCCCTCTTGCTTCTGGGTGTCTAGTTTATATTCATTCTATTGGAGGCACTTGTTATGTCCTATTTTCCAAGAACTTTCTTTCATTCTTATTTTATTCTTCCCCTCTCTCCTCTCCTCCCCCAGCACTCCCCATCCTACATATTTAATATGAAAGACATTTAAAGCATGATAGTTTAGCAAAATGGGATCAAAGCAAAGGAAGATAATTTGCTACTTTCTAACCAAAAGGAGAAAGGTGTTGTAAGCAAACAAGTGAGATGGCTGCTATTCAGTGCCCCAGGACTATGCTGCTATCAGAGGAAATGCCTCTGTTCTACGGCATCCAGTGGTGTCCATAGTCAAAGCTACCTCCTGAGAGAGAAGAAGCAATTTTAATTAGGATGATGCCAGCAAGAATATAATGATGTTGCAGATATTATGCCTCTATGATTTAAAGTTGCTGTGAAGTTGCACTTCAATGGTGGGTTGAGTGTCTGAGAAAGCCTTAGTAGAGCTAACTGATTGTGGTGCAGACAATGACTGCCTCAAAGACATTTTTTTTCTTTAACTGAAGAACTCAGCCTTGTGTCACATCTTCAAAGCAGCAGTTACCTGGTTTGGTCTGAATCTGTGCAATTAAACTGAAAGCTTATTGTGATTTAAGTTTTTTGCTCAAATATATTAAAAGTGCCTTGCCAAGATGTTGTACCACTTGCATATAGGGCCTGAGAGGGAGAACTGGAGGTCTCCAGAGTGTACTGGAGTTGGCAGATAACCATGTGTAGCCCAAAACTTACAGAATGCTGCTTGCTTTTAGAAGTAAGACTTTGTTCAGATGTGTTTCATGCCTCAAAACGTGAGGGTTATTCTGCAAGTTGCCACCTTCTTCCTGGAACAGTAATTATGCAACTTCTCCCTCAAGCTCAACCTGTCCAATCTTCTGTTTGTATGCAAGGCAGAATCATCCTGCTGCAGTTCTGTGCTGCAGATGAAGATGTAAGGGTACGGGTGGCTGGTAAGCAGTACATCTGTGCCTAGGAATAGGTTGAAGACGGGCAGGATCCTCATCAACCAGCACAACTTAGGTCAGTACAAAGAGGAGCTAAGCTATACTAGCGTGTGGAGCAAAGGGGCTAGGGATAGAGCTGGGTATCTTCTGTCAACAACGTGCTGCCTCTTTCTCAGAGGAGACAGAAAGAAATGCTCGCTCTATATTTACTGCAGAAGTTGTGCATGGCGCTTAAGTGCGCGTAGGTCATTAACAGAGTGCCATCTACTGGCAGAAGGTGCCTTTATTTTCTGCATCTTTCAAACCTATATAATGAGTGCTGCAGCTCGCGTTGAATGGCTTCCAGGTGAGCCCTTAATGCAAGGTGCCAGCCTACCATCCAACTCTTCAGCTGGCCAAAGCTCTTAGGCCTTTTCCATCCCTCATAAAGACTAGAAATCCCCACATCATCTCTGTGCCAGAGTTCATAGAGTAGAGCCATCTCCTGCTACTTGAATGGATCACTGGGGGTTGCCTGGACAAAATAGGTCAATGGAATCTGTTAAGAGTCCTTGTCTAAAGTGTTGTGGTATATCACAGATGGGTGTGAACACCTAGCTAGCATCTGTCAGAAGTTCTACATGTGCTTTTACTCTTCCACATGTTCTCAGGTGTCAGGTAGGCTCCCTTGACTCTTAACATAGTCAGATGAGGAAGCTGGGAAATTGGTTGCAGCTCTGAAGGAAAGCACAACAGGAGGGGTTTATTACTGTCATTTAATCAATTTAATAAATGTATTTAATGAAATAGGATCCATATCAGTGTAATTATCACCAGGAGGTCCTTCATTCATTTATATTTCATGCAAAGCAGAATTCTTTGTAGCACAGGTGTAGTCTCAAAAATGGCCAGAGCAAAGCCTGAGTAGGATGCAGGTAAGTCTTCTAGCACTTGGGAAAGACAGAGCATGTTTGGACAATTTTTCACCCACAGTTATGGTAAGAAGTGGCTGGATCTATTTTGCTCTGAAGAGCAGGTAACTTGCATTTGGTTTTGTGGAGGTTGGAATTCTCTTTCTTAGCTACTTGTATCAACAGATTAAAAATGAAGTCCCCTGACAGAGCTCTATAAAGAAAATTCGTCCTGCTGCTTGCCTTGATTAGGAGAAAGTAGTTTTTCTGCCTTGCAAAAAAATGTTTGACATTTAAAGGATATATGAGAAAATCCATTCTGCAGTAAAATAAAATGAGACCTTTACAAAGGTTTTCACCAGGAATAAGCCACCAGATAGGCTGTGAGACCTGTTCTGGTGATGGAACCCCCAGATGTAAGCCCATGATGAACAAAGAACTCGAACTCAGACATGTGCCTAAGTCACATCATTATTCTTTAGTGGCATCTTCCTCC
Organism: Forpus xanthops; assembly: GCA_032466535.1. NCBI lineage: Eukaryota > Metazoa > Chordata > Aves > Psittaciformes > Psittacidae > Forpus > Forpus xanthops. The sequence continues at coordinate 27,411 of JASSUY010008545.1, forward strand.
CTCATGAGTTCAGTGTCCATCCACTCTATAGCAGGCACTTGAGAACCATATTGACGGTAGCATTTCTCACAAAATTAAAAAAAAAAAATAAAATAATTTTTCTACTGGGGAAATGTATTTCCTAAAAGACTTCCATCTGTCTTGAGCACACACTTTAGTTAAACATCCAAAATATTGAAATAAGAAGCTGTTCACAGAACAATTGCCTTATCATAAAACACACCCTGCTAAGAGCATGATTTCTGTTTCCATTTAATGTGAGGCAGTGCTCCTCATTATTCTCTCTGCACACCGAGCTTCATCTAAATCAAATTGAACTGAAAAGGACAATAGTGCTATTGATTTCTAGTACTAAAAATAATGCATAATAACCTCACTGTACTGTCAAATCTGCTCAGTGAATGAAATTGCTATCACAGAATATGTATCATTATTCATCAACTTTATTGCCCTTACCAAGCAGGCTGGTATCTTCATTTCTATGGAACTTGACTAGTGCAAGAAATGACAACATGATCTGTGCTTCCTGGTCACCCATGCATATCCATGAGGTGTTCAAATATCTCTGTGTGAGGTGAGCATGGAGATGCCTCCCTGTTGAATCTATAACTAAGGCTGACTGATATGGAAAACTGCAGTTTAGGTGAGACCAAGACTAGGAGTGGGCATGAACATGCATTTGAATATTTTGAATCTGTGCACAACTGCATCAGGAGCAAAGATTCCTGAATTAAAAAGTAAGTAACAAGAAAATTAAAAGCACAACTAATTTGCTGTGTATTATCAATAAGGATATTAGATTTTCCTTCTGTTTTCAAATACTTTTTTAAATGAATGCTGCAGAGGAAACCCTACAGTACCAGATGCCACGAATCATGTTTTGGGACATAGAATTGCAGTTTTGTCAGAGGTCCAGCTGGCATAAACTGGCTTGGGTTCACAGATGGCATCTCTCTTCTCTGAAATGTGCTGTGACATGGCTTGATGCACTGGTACATACTCATGATTATTATTTTTAGATGACAACTGCCTAGTTCTGGAGGGGCTTTTAGCAGTCTTGGAGCCTATAAGGGCAGTCTATGCCATCAGGAATCCAAAAATTGTGACAGCGTGGCACACAGAAATGTACTGGCAGACTCGGGCCAGGTTCTGGCAGAGGGAATTACCAGAAGCACTGTCACCACCAGCTGGGTGTTGTGGTGCTTTTGTGTGCTTGTTTCAAAAAAAAACCCCACAAAACTAAACCAAGCAAAAACCAAACACAGGCACTTTTTTTTTCCCTCTCCTGACTTGCTGAGCAGTTTGGGTTCAGATGCATTTCTTCTCCATGTATCTGTGTAGTGTCAAGTGGTCATTGTGTGGAACTCTTAACTGTATGCGCCTCTGTAGCCTGTGCTTTGTAAGTTCCGCCACTTGCAGATGAAATACAAAACTGCTCTCCTTCTGGTTTCGTTTGCTGATCTTTGCATCTGCACTACTAGGGGTTGGCTGGGACCTACTGCAGAAGGCAGAAGTGCTGAGTAGAACATTTTCAATGAAATGAGAAATTCCATTGGTTTCCTAGTCTGGCTGTTATTGGGAAATAGTGACACTCTTACAAGAAAGCTCATGCATGCAGTCATCTCAGCTTACCTTGTAAGTTCAGGCTGACCACAAGGTTCAAGGAAAAGGGTTTTAACTGAATCCAGCCTTCAAACTTACTTTAATCTGACTGGTAAGGAAGGTTACACAAGGTTAAAGCTCAATTACTCTGTATAAGTGATCTGAAAATTAAGAAAAAATATATGCTCTTTTGTATGAGATGCCCAAGGGCTTTCCCACTAAACCTTGTATTTCTGCTTCCCACCTCTTAGATCATGAGGATTCTTGCTTGAACATGACTTAAATTTCTGACATAAAAGATACTAATTTCTGTTATGCCCTTCTACATAGGCACTTCCTTTCTTCATCTTGGACTTTCATTGGGAGGAGGAGCATGTGAGTAAGAATGAGTGGGAGGAACTGGCATAACACCAAGTGGTTTGCATAAGGTGAAGGTTAGCTGTTGATGATGGTGAGGCTGAGGACCAAAAGCTTTTGCCATTATCAAGGCCTTTTGAGGCAGGGAACCTCTGTTAGAAGGCTTGCAAGAGGATATAATGTCGAGCTGGAGACCACTAACAAGTGGTGTCCCTCAGGGATTGGTGCTGGGAGCAATCTGGTTCAATATGTTTGTTAGTGACATGGACAGTGGGATTGAGTGCACCCTCAGCAAGTTTGTTGATGACACCAAGCTGTGTGGTTCAGTTGATATGTTGGAGGGAAGGAATGCCATCCAAAGGGACCCTGACATGCTTGTGAGGTGACCTGATGCCAACTGGATGAAGTTTAACCATGCCAAGTGCAAGGTCCTACACCTGGGTCGAAGCAATCCCAGGCACAGCTACAGGTTGGGCAG
>JASSUY010008547.1:0-12386 GCA_032466535.1 Forpus xanthops
CTGTGCAGGAAGCTCAGCAGGCTGGCATTGAGATCTATGTGCTGGCAGTGGGCAGCCAAGCCAATGAACCCAACATCCGCGTCCTGGTCACGGGGAAGAGCGCGGATTACGATGTGGTCTATGGGGAGCGCCACCTCTTCCGTGTGCCTGACTACTCCTCTTTGCTGCGGGGGGTCTTCTACCAAACTGTGTCCAGGAAAATAGCTGTTGACTGAGCATCCGGGTGGGTTTTTTTGCCAAGGCCGTTGCCTGCTTCTGTCTCACCAAAAAAAGAAAGCAAACAACCAAAGAAAAAAAAAAACAAATCCAGTATTTTTGACAACTTTTAAGGAATTTGTGTCTATGCAGATGGCCACAGTGCCACAGCCTGGCTGTCCACAGTTCCCTGTTTTCTCCCTCTGCTTCATCATCTGCATCTCTACTCTCTTAGCATCAGACCTCCGTCTGCCACAGTGGGCAAACACAAGCACACCTAGCGATAAAACACCAATAACAACCTCATCCCACCAAAAAAGAGAATTGGGATGAGGAATTTTGTAGCATTAAGAGCTAACCTGCTCTCATAAGGCTGATGATGCACTTTACAGGTAAAAGGTTTCCGTGCATTCACATCTTTCTTTTATCAGCTGAGCACTTGCCCAGCTCACGATGATCTGAACCTAATGCTGTGCTTCAAGTGAAATGTTCAACACTTCAGCAAGCTTTGAGAGGGGATTTGTGTCATGGCTGGCAAGTTTGGTTCATATCTCCCATGCTTGGTGGGGAGGGCTAGATTGCATTACCCAAACTGGGGGTGGAAGCCTCTCTGGCCTCCAGAACCATGGGATGGGGCACTGAGTTCTGAAGCTGAGGTAGAGATGGGTGGTGGAGCATCCCTCAGCACTGACATTCCCATTCAGAGCAGGGAGGCTGGGCACTGACCAAAGGAAAGCTGGACATCAGCCACTGGGGAGGTGGGAAACCCTACAAGAAGCTATGTAACTGCACTCCTTCACTAACTGATCTCACGATCCTACAGTGGAACCAGGAACCTCATGGGAAACCTGATGACTTCTGTTACAGTCCAAGATTCTGGAAAACTTCTCTGAGCCCAGTTAGCTGGATTTTGTAATTATTTTATTTTTCCAAAAGTGTCTAATTCTCAGGTTTCTATAGGACCGCCTAGGAGTTAGGCACCTAGGGAAACCCACTAACTGCACTATATATTAAATGAGAGCCTCATCCACAACCCAGCCAAGGGTAAAGGCTGCCATTATCTGCCAGGGTCTTTGACTCCAACCCTACAGGTATACTGACAAAGGTGCTATCACTGCCTGGGTGATGTGGGCCCCTGGTGTTTACACACTTGTTTCCAGGACCACGCTGAAGATGTGGTTTGTCTGGGTGAGATGTTGTTTCAGCGCTTCCATTGGTGCTCTTGCTATGAATCCATGTGCTTCTGAGACAGCAACAGTGATTGCCAGGTATCAGCATCCCAAAGTCTTCACTTTGTATCCCAAGCCCCATTGTATGGGTTAGTTTTATGTTATGCCTGTGTTTTACTAAAATGGTCCACTTTGGAAATTTGTCAAATAAATCATTTTCCACTACCCCTTTGGAAGTTTGTCTGACTTTTAATTGCCAGGGTTCTGAATGTTCCAAAAGCCACTCTAAAATACAGCTTATTGGGATCTGGGAGGATTCCAGCAGAACTGCTCCCATTCTACTCTAAGGGATAGAACAAGAGATTAGTGCCTTCGCATCGCAAATATGCCTTATTATCAAATGCCCTGATTTGAGAAATATACTGTGGATTCTCTGCGTCTGTTAAATAGTGTGTAATGAATCGATGAGAAGAGGACCGAACCCTCAAAGGATGAGAAATGACTTGCACAGTTTCTGTTTCCCTCCATACATACATACATAGATATTGTTTCCAGAAGACCGTGTGTGGAGGGTGCGTTAGTGGACACCAGGTGAAGAGGTAAGCTGCATTTGCTTTCTACTTATGTTTAGCATCTCTCCCTAATGCTTTATTTCCCAAGCACATAAGGATGCTGCCCTGCAGTGAGGGCTAGGGTAGAGATGTCAAACATCCTTTGGTCTAGCAGAAGGCATCATGGGCAACATGGGACCTACATGGTTTTTAAGGTCACTTCCAACTTTAACCATTCCTATATGGTCTTTACCCATTCTAGTACTCCATGATCCATCTTGGCAAGCTCAGTACTCCCCAAACATTTGGTTTACATCCTAAGAGAGCTCTAAAAGATGCCTGTTTTGTGGGAAGCACCCAGGCCAAACTGCCACTGTCAATGCATGCAAAGTCACTTGTTCCCCAGACAGAAGCCCACATTCATGTCCTGTTTCTGTACCACGTCTCATGTCCTCCTTTTAGTCATGCTGTCTCATGGGCCGAGCATCTCAGTTAAGGCTCCATGGCCATCCCGCATCCCTGGGAACACCTCACTCATAGATGGAAAGTTTGAGGATCACCTCTGTGGAGGCTGCAGTTTATATCCCATCTGCCCTCCTGTCATGAGGAAAAACTGCCCTCATCTCTGCCCTCATAAAGATAGTTATTGTTACAGCTCATGAAACAGTTCTTCATGGCCTGCCACAGTCCTCAGCATGAATCATCCATCAGGGAAGGGAACATGACACAGACAAGCTCCTGAGTTACACAGAGCAATAAGAGCTGCTCAGCCAGTGGGATGCAATGGTGTCAGGAGGCAGGGGTCAGAAAAGGAGGCTGCATGCCCCCCTCACACCCCAGCTAGGCCATGTCAAATGCTGAGGTAGAAAAGACACCCAGGGAAGGGTCTCTGAGCCTTTGGGCTGGTTTACAGCTTTTCAGTTAAAAATGCAAGTGGCGGAAGGGCTTTTTACTGCTTCTTTACTTGCTGGGAAGAAAATCCCAAACCACCACAAACATCAGTTCCCAAACCTCAGTTCTGGAGTGTTTGTTGTTTTTACCATGAGGAAAATGCAAATACACCCTTTAAAATCCAGTTGATCCTGAAGAAAGGGTTATAAACAAAGCCTGGTGTCCAATGCCTTGTGTTCAGGCGTGCTGCCTTGTCTCTAACCACTTTGCAGGCAGAATGGCAGCTCTTGTCAGGCGTTGGAGCTAAACATGCTGTATTCTTTGTCTTCCATTTCTGGTTATATTTCAGTCTCGACTCTTCTGCTTCCATTACAGGCAAGGTCAAAAATGCCTCTGCCTGCAGGCCTGCGTTGTTAAACTTCAGATGTTCTCCAGATGTTCAGCAAGGGGCTTTTTATGTAACGACAGAATTTGGGCCACATTCCTCTGTCTTCCTCTGACTAAGTGCTCCTCGTTTGAGGCAACGCTGATTCACAGCCCTTCACTGGAAGGTAATGGCTGGGAAAGGAGAGAATGGCTGAGGCCACTACCAATGTAGTAGGACTCCTAGGACACGTACCCTATGAGCAATGCAACAAGATGTGACAGTGCTGTGGGACTGCAATCCTAAAGGATGGAGCAAAAGGTGATGTGAAAGAGGTAAACTGATAAGTGAGAGAAATATCCTTCCCTGTTAGCTCTTGTCCATGAGACCTAAGACTGCTTAGTTGGTTGGTTGGTAGCCCTGCTCATTGTTTCTCCATGGACATCAGGTATTGGATGGGGCCCTGCCCAGCACCATGTAGTGTTATATACACATATATAAAGCCCTAGGAAGGTGTGGTAGCATGCTCCCTCTGCACCCATGGCACTCGTGGAGGCCCCAGGGCTACAAAGGCAAGTGTTCCTCAGCCTGCAGGCCTGTAGCCCAGCCAAACTGCTGTTGATGATGCTAATGCTAAACCTCAGACTGCTCTAGGGTAATTCTGAATGTATATTTATGGGCCTTTCCTGTGCCTACGACTTTCCCAAGGAGCAGAGGTCCATTGCCTAGCCTCTCTTAGCTGTAACAGTCGAATAACTGGATGCTCAAATGCCTCTTGCTGCCCTGTGGTTTGGGGTTTGTTTGAATTCTGCAATTCCCAAAGGTGTTTTAGTTCAAAGTTTCCATTATTTTGTCCAATCACATAGGTTTCCCCCTTAAAATAAGTAATATTTTCTAAGGAGAAAGGATCATGGTATAAGTAAGCTTGTGAACAAATAGCAGGGGAAAGACTGCAACCCATTAAGAAGTATGGTGCTAACACATAGAAGGCCAACTCAAGACCATAAAGACAGACCATTCTCCCACACCACATCCTATCATCATCATTTTATCCAGCTAAATGATTTCAGGAGCTGATGGCCTCCTATAAATTTGCACAGGAGAGAAAAGCATCACCATAGTGCAGCTCTGGGAAGCTTACATTATACCAGCTTCAAGATTTATTCATTTCTATCAATAATTAGGTCTAAATGATATTGTAATGACTGGACTAAACAAGCTGTATTCTGGTTAGGTTGAGAAGATGTTACATGGGCAAACAATGAATTCTTACAGCTACCTTTAGCAGTGTCTTCCTAGGTTGCCCATAGCTAAGCCCACAGGCAGCAAGCATGCTCTGATAGGGTCTTTCCCCTTAATATTTCTCCTAGTTTATCTGTTGGAAGACTGGTCTGGCTCCAAAATGTCTGCTTCCCATGCAGAAACATCTATTAAATAGCTTCTAACATACGTTGTCATTCCTGCTGCACATAGAGGTGCTTACAGGAGCACCCTAAAGCAACAGGAAGGACTGGGAATGCATGGGGTGATTTATCCCCATAAAATAGAGCTGCAGCCATTCCATCTGCCCACCACCTCCCCTCAGCAAAGAAGTGCTCCTGGTCCCATCCATTGCTGCAGACACCCGCAGGAGACGCTTCTCAGCTTCGTCATCCATTTCATCCTGGTGAAAACATTAGAATTCCATATCCAAGGCAATGAAACAAACAAAAACACAGCTGGGGGATCTCTTCTTGATAGTAATGAATGAAGAAGAAAAATAGAATGACATAGCAGGAGCTGGAGGCAGTGCAGGCACATCATGCTTACATCACGCTTCTGGAGGGAAATCGTTGTTCTTTTCACTTTTGGTTGTGGCATTTTGTTCTGGATTACTTCAGAGGCCTTGGAAGATGGATACACTGCTGCTTGAAACACATTGTTCAAGGCCAAGTTGGATGGGGCTTGGAGCAACCTGCTCTAGTGGAACTGGATGGGCTTTGAGATCACTTCCAACCCAAACCAGACTGTGACTCTATGATGCTCCCTGTTGGCTGATGGGTTGTGTATCACTAGTAGGTAGTTTTGTTGTTAATCTCTCCTTGTCCTTTGGTCTATGAAGGGTTAATGCCTCTGATGTTCTTCCAGCTTTCCAGAAACTAGTTTTCCTGGTGTTAGGATTGAGGTATTAAAACCCAGGGTTTTCTGCCATGTCACAAAAGCACTTCTTGCAGTCAGGCTGGACCAAACCAGACATCGAATGCCCCATGTTTCGTTACCTTGTGTTGTGTTCAAGGCAGATCCCTGGAAGCGGGAGGTCCTTGCCCATGGGCATCAGCCAGCACTCTCAAGGTATGTCCTGCAATAGATGTGGTAGCAAGGAAGGAGCCTGCAGCCCCCCTGCCTGTGCTGTTACTACCCTGAGACAACAGAAAGCATGGAGAAAAGGCATATCCGTCAGATCCTGGCTCAATTTCTTTCCTGGCTCAGCTCTAGAAAGCAGTTCAAACCTCCATAAACATGGGTATTATCCCAAAGTGCTCAACTATAGATTCAGAAATCCCTGCAAATCCCTCACTTGACCTAGAAGAATCCAAACCCTCAGGAGCCACAAAACCGTTGCTCCTTTGTCTGAGTTGTGTTTATTTCTATACAAATGGGGGTGTTTCTGGGGGTTTTGGGATGATAATAACGATTTCCAATAGACAACTTTATCCCCGCATATCAAGTTGTGTTTTGGTTAACGTGAGAACTAAACACAGTTGCATATGGTGCTTTCTACACTTGCGACTGTAAAACCAGCACATTGCTTTTCTAGGGCAAGCCTGTCCCAAGATAAAACTCAGGCCATAAGCAGCAGAATGCAGTATTTCCTGGCCCCAAGAGCCTCACGTGGTCTCATACTTAGCAAGACACCAAGGGCAGCTCGATGAGCCCCATCTGGAGCTCCGGAGCTCCTTTGGAAAGTGTGTCAAAAGGGGTCTGGCGTGCAGGGGAAATGAGAACATGTTGCAGATTCCTGCACACAAAACCAGCCTTTGAAACAGCAGCTCAGGATGAGACCCAAATGCTGCCCCCAGGGCAAAAGCAAGGCAGGAGGGGGATTAGCCGTGTCTAAATCTCTGCAACATTCCTGTATCTCACAGGTCGCATCCCATGGGGAGACCTGGGGCTGATGTTGGATGCTCCCCATTCTGCAGGGGGAAGACTGCATGCAAAGATGGCAATATTGCTCTGAGGCCACATGTGTTCAAGATTGGATGGATGTTCAAGCCAGGTCGGATGGGGTTTGGAGCAACCTGCTCTAGCAGAAGGTGTCCCTGCCGATGGAACTGGGTGAGCTTTAAGGTCCCTTCTAACCCAACCTCATTCTGTGATGGCTGAGAACATCCAACAAAGGGTCTTTAAGGTGATGAAAGTATTGGAGCATCTCTCATATGGAGAGAGGCTTTGAGAACTGGGATTCTTCAGAGTGGAGTCCATGTGTTGAAATACTTGATTGGAAGTAATGAAGAAGTGGAGTGTGGTGACAGGACAAGAGGTAATGGGCACAAACTGGAACATGAAGTTCCACCTGAACACAAGAGAACACTTGTTTGACTGGACACTGCTCTGCACAGGCTGCTCTGGGGGGAGGTTGGACTGAATGACCTGCAAGAGATGCCAGCATTACCCATTCAGTCGTGATTCTGCAGGTCCCCATTTCACTGAAGGCAACAAAAAGTCATTTGCTCTGTGTCACTGTAGAGTCCTGGGCTAATGAGAGATTCAAAGGAAAGCATCCTGCAATCCTGAGCATTACATGAGGTAGAAGAGCATTAAAGAGGGGTCTCTTTAAGTCCTGTCTCCTGTCAGCTCCGAAGGGACTCAGACAGAGTGGGTTTAGGTGTATAAACACTGAAATGGCTCCTGACTTGTTATGTCCAGGTAAATCCTGCGGGACTTGGGACCAGCCCTGCTCCAGACCATCCAGAGCCAGGCTTCAGGAACTGGGCTCCCAGTGCCTTTGTGTTCCTGGTCTCTAAGCTGTAGCTGGGGACAGTGGGGAAGTAGGGTGAGAGCAGCTGTATGGCTTTTGTCTGTGTGAAAGAGCAGCAGCTTGCAGGGAGTACAGTATCTTGTGGTGATTTTGAGCTTAGTCATACTGCAGCGACTGTAACTTGGCAGCTGGAATTACCCAGATCCTTTCAAACGTTTCCATTTAAGGTCTGGGATTTGCATTTCCCTTTGCCTGCATTTGCCACAGGGATGGAAAGTCTCCAAAGGGGGAGGCCATAGGTTTACACTAGGAGAAACGAGCCCGTGTACTTCCATACCTTACACTTTTATACCACCCAGGGTACTCCAGGGGTTCATTAGGGACCATTTTGGTCAGTAAGTGGGTGCTGCCTGATGTCATTGTGGTTGTCAATACTTTCCTTGCCAAATGCTCAGATATGCTGCACCCTGCTTTGTCTGGTCCTGCTGGGGACACTGGCATGAGGATACATGAACAGGAAACCCTTTGGGGTTGTGCCCATCCTCTTCCCATAGCTTGTAGCTCCTGAATGCTCCTTGCTCCAAGAAAAGAGGATCCCATTATAGAGAAGTGCAGCATGTGGGTTGCAGCTTGCACCCATGCGTCGCAATGTGCAGGCTTACGCTGTGCTCTGCTCCAGCCTATGGAAAAAAGCATTCCCAACTTACGAAGAGCTTTAGGGCAGATAAAGCAGAGTCATGACCTGAGCTGATAAAGGGATGTGCCTGCTGCGAGCTTATTGCTGTTGCTAGAGCTGGTGCCTCTGAGGGAATGGCTTTTGGATGCTGCACTCCCTTAATGCTCTTGTATCTTGCCTGGCTTCCTGGTTCCCCATACCCTGCTCACATGGAGCAGCAGGATAAAAACAATTGAAGGGGGAAAAAACACCCAGAATTCCTCATACAGGAACTGGATAAGGAAAGTCTTTCATTTAAGGCCAGATTTCAGCAAAGCACTGAGAAGTTTTGCTCTCGCTCTATATACTTTAGTATCTGTGCCCCTCTGAAAAGTGGACTGAGGTGGACTGGGAGTCCCCTCCTAAACCTTGGTGAGGCAGAAAGGGTACAAAGACCAGTGCCCTGACCTAGTAGCTGCCTCTTGGTCAGGTTATGGATAACCTCTCTGTGTCTGAACTGTTTCCTTGCAACCGTTTGGCGAGGTGCCGGGTGTCCTTTAAAAACATGTGATTTCTGGAGAAACCTTTTGGAAACAGAGCATTGATTTTTTCCAGACAAAAAATAAGCCCTAATCTTTGCCAGAGCTGATTCCTCTACAATCAAATCCTTCAGCTGCCATGAACACAGAGCTACCGTGGGAAGAGCTATGTTGTTACTGCCAGGCCCTGCTCATGAAGTCCTATCTATAGCTCATGGCTTTCTGGCCTGTGTTACAGCAAGGATTCAGGCAAAGAGGAGGGGAATCATTGAAAACCATCATGTCATGGCACTGCATCTTTCACCCGATTCAGAGAGTGTGTGCGTTATCCCTTTCTTAACAGCTTGAGTCCTGCCCAGTCCTTTCTTTGCCCAGGCATAGAGAAGGAAGAGTAGCTCAGGGATGCATGGCACCAGAGATGGGAGACAGACCGGGGATGGTTCCTGCTCCAAGCCTCTGCTTTGGGACCTTCATCATATGCAGAATCCACATACACCATCCCAGGAGCTGCAGTGGGGGCTCCTGGTTGGAAGCCAGCACTGAGTCTGACCCCAGAGCTGCTACAGGACCAGATGGACAGGACGGAGAGGACTGCAACACTTAGGATCAGGAAATGGGGAGATGCTCCTGCAGTGGCTATAGTGGTGCTGGGGCACCAGAGCTGGTGGGATGCACCTTGATGGCTCATGAGAGCAGAATAATGGACCACAGGGGAGAAAGAGTGGAGGGATATGTGGTGCAGTGGATCAGCCCTCCCAAAGGAGTCAGCAATAGGTGAATGTTCAAACAGCTCTCATGGTCTGGGTTGTCTGTTCTGCATGGGCAATGGATGGAGATTATTACAGTGTAAATCCTGATTTATAGAGGTATAAAGGTTACCTTTATAGAGGAAACCTTTATAGAGGGAGTTTGAGATTGCCATGTATATGTGCTTGAACTTGTAACCTTCTTTATTTCTCTTTGTAAGATGAGAGTTATTTACTGAGTGCATGGACGCGCTGTTATCATGTTCATCCGAATTGTCTAGGAGGAAAGACAGAGCTTGTAGCACAATGTTGAAAGACTTAGTAATGAATGTATTTAAATGACAGCACATTCCCCTGGAATGTGGGCTTTGGGCTGCTCCTGGTTCTGGAATCAGGTTTTGTGTGGAAGCAGGACTCTTCAGTGAAGCATGATGCTCTTGAAACAGGGGCTGCTCATGACTTCAGCAAGCCCTAGCTATAATCCTTACTGGCATTTCTAGTTCAGATCCTCTCCAGAGTGCTCCCTCATGGCCATCACCAGCCCCTGCTCTCAGGGCAGGGAGCCCACACAGGTTTCCTCTTCATCTACATCCCATGGTGCAGAAAGCCACACATGGACCCAACACCTTCTATGCTCCCATACCTCTTCCCCAAAGGTGTCAAGAGCAAAACCCCACAGCAGAGGTGTTTTCTCTGCTCCTGGACATGAAACCCGTCAGAGCTTTGCCAAAGACAACTGCTGCTGCTGCCTGCAGTTGCTAGGCACTGCCCATCCCCATTCCTCCCCCAAAAGAGACATTAAGTTCACTGCTGGCCAAGATGTGGTCTCTCAATGAGATCCATGTGTTCCTGATGAGCGGCCTGGAGAACTTAATAGTCCCTGGCCTGGGGTTTTCTATCAAGCACTCCTACAGCCTTCAATTATCTGCATTCCCCATAAGGGATGCGGAGGCTGATTTCCCCACAGGGTTCCCAGCAGCTCCCACAACCCTTTCCTTCCCCATTTTCCCTTTTTCCAGCAGCCTTCACCCTTTCCCACTGTGCATCCCTGAGGAAGGGGCTAAGCTAGATTGTGTCCTTATTACATCTGGCAGAGATGTGCTAAGCAGACAGGGCATTGATTCTGGCTTTGTGAGGCAGCGAGGTGTGTAAACAGGAGCAGGCTGCTCTTAAGGATGCTCACTTTTGCCTGGATTCATACACGGTTCACCTCTTAAGCCTTGAAGTTCTTCCTGTGAGCAGACTTCTGAGCCTGCCACAAATGTTAACACCATTCTAGGGTAGGCACAAGCAATTTGCTTTGTGACTTCCATGGCAGGGCATGTTTTTAACACTGTGGTTACGGTGCTGTGTCAAGGGGTGCTTGTGTAGGTAAAGTCAACCATCTGAGGCCCCTCCAGACTGCTTGAGCAGTGCAGGGGAAATCTCAGTGCAAAATGAAACCCCTGACTTCTGTGCTCAGGAAGATAACTGCAAAAGAAACAACTCATGGATGGTTTCTTGCTCATTTCTGCTTCTCTTTCTGTTTTTCTTTTTGTAGATGGAGGCTGTCAGAGGCTGGATGGAGGAGGGACAGAACTGTATATAAAGACAATGAGTGTGTGCCTGCACTTTCACCTCCCCACTGTTAATCTTGTTTACCACACAGTGAAGCTGGAAAATCTCAAGCCTCTTTGGACTGGCAGTAAGCATTTGAGTTGACTGCCAATAAGCATTGAGCATTAAGGCTCTCAATCTTACAGAGAAGTAGTATAGACATAAGATGCTGTGTGGATGCGATTAGAATGATTTCAATTGCTGTTGGTGGTTGGCCTCACACTGATGCTCAGACAGGGAGCACAGACATTCAGATAACCTGGTACAAGGGTGTGTCACCTCCCTTATGTATTCTAACTTCCTCTTGACCCTGATTTCTTGGGCTGATTGAAGGTACCATAAGAACCCAAGGAAGGATGCGATGCTGTTCTGCTGGTCCCCTGTATTGCTAACTTGCTCTCCTGAGTATTTGCTTGCTTTGCCTCAGAGAAACACACGTTAATAATGGGGTTTGGAGGGGTTATTTTTGTTTATTTTATAGGAGGACCTTTGAAACCAATTCAGGTAAGAATCTTATCCCTCACATTGATAATGTAGATGCATTATTATGAGCAATGTTAATTCTCTTACATGTTAATTCTATGGTGTTTCTTACAAGCATGAATTTAATAAGTGCTAATTCCCTTACATTTCTTACATATATAAAGTTACTAAGTGTTAATTCTATTGCATGTCTTACATGTGTCAAACTCCTGCTCGGAGTTGTATGACACTCAATGCAAACATCGTTTTCCTAGCCAGTAGTAGCAAGTTCACCTGATGGCAGAGGGGAATTCTATTGCAGTGTTGTATTTGGCCAGGAGGACACTTCATTACAGAATTATCCATTTCTTGCATAACATAATATACCTATAATATATATATGAGATATATACTTATATATCCATAATATTCTTGTATATACCAACCTACAGCTACAAACGAAACGAGGGCCTCTAACATTTCATGTTAGAGCAAAAGCTTGAGCATGTGTGTAAGGGAAAGGGAGGTGTTAAGATTCGTGCCAAAGCCAGACACGCAATGCTCTGCTGTACGTGACCTGGGAAGCTGGGCCAAAGAGCTGCACAGGGTTCCCTGGATTCACATCAAATACGTGGGAGCAGAAGCTATGGAGCAGTAGGAAAGTTCTGCAACCCAAGGAACAGCAGCTGGGAGGCTGCCCACCATGCTCCCGGAATAGGGATGTCCAGAAAGCAGCCTCTCCCCACAGCCTTTACCCCAACAGAGGGATTAAAGCAAGTCTTGGGAGGCCTCAGCACATAAAGACAGTCCAAGGAGGGCTGAAGACACGTTGGGGGCTTTTGCTTCATGAGTTGGTGGCTGAAGTGGGTGCAGATTCCAAAGGGTGTCTATTTGCCTGTGGCATATAGTGTTAGCAAGACTTGAATTCAGTGAAACATTGGGGGTTGCTCACTAGCTTGTAAATTGTGATGACTGTAAATGGATACAGGGTTTTGTAAACTACTGTTAGATTAACTTGGGGCAAATCTGGCCCCATATTCAGGCAGTTGAAGGGCTTGAGATGGAACTTCTTGCTCCAGGACTGCACTCACCTTCCAGAGACTTTGGTGGCAATGCAGAGTCATAGAAGGGGCCCTAAAGCTCATCCAGTTCCAACCCCTGCCATGAGCAAGGACACCCTCTGCTAGAGCAGCTTGCTCCAAGCCCCTGTGTCCAACCTGGCCTTGAGCACTGCCAGGGATGGGGCAGCCACAGCTTCTC
>JASSUY010008548.1:7819-39268 GCA_032466535.1 Forpus xanthops
TGGCTGAGTTTTAATATGAAAATTATCAACCCCAGTCACGTGCAGTGAAAATAAAAAGCAAACCCCACATTGTTTGAAATCCTGAAAGAAGTCAGTAGGAGTGAAGAAGATTTGATAATATAGCAATTCCAGCTTACAAACTGCCGAAAGCAGGAAACTTAACTGTAATAAAAGGTCTATGCCACTACATATGAAAGCAGTCAGACATGAAAATGTGAAAAATGCACTAAGAGGTTGACAGATAGAAGAATTATTTATGCAGAAAAAAAAAAAGAAAAAGAAACTGGTGAAATGGTTCATATCCAGAACTCAATTCTTAAACACAAAACTTACCTATATTCAAAACAGAGTTTTGTGAAACAGAGAGGCATTAAATTTTCAGCATCAACCCAATTTTTCACTGCCTTGTCTTTGATTTAATTATGTATACTTGTGCAAATGAGCAGGCAAAACCATCCATTAACATTTTATACTCACCTTGACCAGTGACTGAACAACACGCAAAGCAATAAAATAGATCTTGCAGTAACAGCAGAAACCTAAACATGAGGTAATTCAAAACTATTATACAAATTGTTTTGGAATTATCAGCAGTCCTTATGACCAGCAATGCAGGTGATCCCTCTAGTTTAAGACTGAGGGAGTAAGTCATATTGCAAAGGTTCAGCAAAGCAGATACAAATGAATATATAAAATTCACAACATGTGACACTCAGGTGCATTCCCTACTTTACGTTTTAAAGAACACCCATTCAAGTGGAAAAAAACCCAACATTGCAGCTTACATTTTAAATTGCAAAGACAAACTTCACTTAAGACTATGTTCTTCAACTCCAGACATTCTGTACTTCATGTCTGCTTATATTATAGCATGCATTTTTTATAATGGCAGCTATTTGTGTTTTAAATTGGAAAATGGTGATGATGATAAATCAGAATGTGAAAAATCTGCATGTGAGCACTGCCCTGTCTTGAACCTATTTTGAACCTACATTCCACAGGTAAAAAAAGATAAAAAAAGCTTTGCAAGGCTATAAAGGGGCACAGATACAACAGTGGCTATATTGCTGCTACTTCTTAATAGCAATGTCAGAAAGGTAATGCAAGAAAGCTACCCAACTGCTAATCCTCTTTTCTCCCTCAGCGCGTGGGTGTCCCAAAGGTCTCAGTACATTCCAAAGCAGTTTGCAGAGTCCCTGTAGAACAGGACTGGAGTGGGAGTACTCTGGCAACATGCAGTCTCCTTGCAAATCAAATGTTGCCAATATGGAGAGAGGAAAAAATAGTTTGTTATCTTTATAGGTATGCCATAGAGCTGAATTTGGAAATTATTGCCAGAAAGCAGGTAAGAAAAGTCTAATGTGGATTTCAAAATACCTTCCCTGAAAGTGGTATTTAAGCCTTCCTGAAACTTTTAGTCCCTATTGGAAAAAATACCGATGAGAATTCAATTCATGTTTCAACTGCAATAAAGCATCAGAAAAGCAGTACAGTCCAAGCTCAAACAGAAAAACCCTTTGACTGACTTAACCACTCAGAACTCTTGGCACCATGACTCTTAGGAATTCTGAAAAACAGAGGAGCAATGCTGATAGAAGAGCAAGGAACAACCTTTCACGGTTGAAAATTTCTGAACAATATTTGTTATTGCTCATTACATGCCAAGAAAAAGTAGAGCTGAAAGGTGCTTTCTTTACAAACAAAGCCTAATGTAAAGGATAATCTCATACCTATTCCCTTCCCACCTCAATTTCTGCAAAAAAACAGTAATAACAAATTTAAAAAGAAAACAGAAGAAAAACAAGGCAAATCCCAGAACACTCCATGGACCACTGTTGGATCTTTTCTCCCATACACTTGTACAGGTCCGCATGTTCATTTCTGTAAGGCTGCATGCTTTAGAAAGTAAAAATCCACATTAAGTGAACTTGTTGCCTTTAACAAGAATGGGGATCTCACAAACTCCATGATTTTATTCTGGTAACTTGTTGTGCTGGCAGTTAACCAGGCAAGTGCTTGGATATTCAGCCCCAAGCGACTTAGGGCCTTACTTGCATGTGTCATGACCCAACCTTCAGCACTCAAGTTACCACTAAAGTCAGCAGGCCTTTACGGATTCTAATCATGCACCCTTAATTGTCTCTGTACATCAATATTAATGATTCTTGATTCCACTCCTAAACTATTAACTCAACAATGAGTTGAATGTACCGTCTGTGATGTGTACCAGCATGGCACACAAGGGATCAAACCCAAATCCACTCTCGCCATGCTAGCTTTTTTCCTTCTAGAGAGTTTGTGTTACATAGGGTATCAAAACACATTGGCTCTTTTCTATTCCTACTTTTTGCTAAGGAATTAGAAGCTCAGCTTTCGGACAAGACTGTCTTCGTCTCCAATAAAGAGCAACTGGCACACATGCATGCAGGAAGGCAGGGTTAAATTCAGACTTGCTTGAAGTTCCAGGCCATTTCAATTAACTTCTCTACCACTCTCTCCCTAGGTCACTGCATCACATTGACTTACAAGGAAATAAATACACTGTATATCTGTTTGTCAGTTACTTTCACTTTTTTCTTCACCAACCCTAAAAAGTGCCAGGCACACAGCATACATATATCTTTTCATTTAATGGGCGTAAGTGTATAAGATTACTTCCGAGGATATTTTTGCTATTCTTTGTTCTATCAATAAGAGAAACGAAACCACATAAAAGCAGAACACAGAACAATAGTTGAGAAAAGAGGATGCTTGATGCTGAAACATTTCTGTCTCCATTCCATTAAAATTCGTATTTTCTTCTGACAGCAAGTAGGAAGAACAGCTCATACTATCAAGGACCATAACACCAGCTTTCTCATGTGTGGATTCAGAGAGGCATGAGGGAGCACTCCTGCAGGTAATCAGGCTTGACTGCTAATCACATCAGCCAAAAGTGATGAGCAAATTAGAGCTTAGGTAGAGCAGCTACTCTGATGCTTTTCCTAGATCCCTAGAGCAGCATTGCTGGTTACCGTGATGCTCTGATGCACAGAGACCTGCAACACTATCACTACCATGCCAGGACTGGCCTTCATAGCAGCCTGCCCTTGGAATGGGTGGGAATAAAGACACAGTGGCTTCTATCAGCATCGCACCCCACCCCAAGGGCCATGTTTCTTTACAGGTCAGGGTAGATATTCAGTTTCTGATTCACTCTGTTGATATGTCCTCATGCTGCAACAGTACAAACCAAAGACGAGCAGAAATTATTTGCTTGATCTTCTCAGAGTCAATATTTACCTGGCTTGCAGTTTTCCAGAAAAATAGAAAAGTCATGATCCAGTCACAACGCACACAGTGAGAAATTGACAGGGACCTGGATTCAAATTTGTCTGTATCTCTTGTCTACTAATCCTTTTCAAATTATAAAATTGGGGAAAAAAAGCAAATATACTATAGCATTGTATTTCTACATGACCTGTCACTTGAGGTCATATTCATTCCTCAAGATACAAAGTAACGTCTCAGCACACACACCTCACCTGCAAAAAAAAAAGGCACATCTATTTAGAAGCTATCAACAGGAAACAGCAAGCATGTAGACAGCATGGCACAGTTTATACCTACACCATGGGTACCTACCTGGGTCCTGAAAGAAGTGAGCACGCAAGCAGCCCCAGCAGCCTGTTTTTACACACAAATTAGTGTCACATGTGAAGCACAGGACTCAATAACTGATTCCCTCAAAAGGTTCTCCAAAAGCCAAGGCTGGATCTCACACAGGTCAGCTGAGATGCCTTGTAACCTTCCTCCCATTCTTTGAGCCCCCAAACCCAGATCCATTTCCTAGTGAATGCTGCCTTTCCTAATAACTGCACCTAGGTTCAAAGAAAAGCTGAGTTCAGCTGAGCATCAAACCGATCCTTCTCTCCCAGGGATACAACTCTGAGATGCAGCCTAATGCCATGTCCCTTTCTTTATCTCATGCCCCATATTTGCATTACTGCAGTTATTCACAGAAGAGGAAGAATATTAGGTCCCTTGCTTCAGCGCCATGCATAGCCTATGCTAAGATGCCCCAAGGGAGCGAGCCAGTCCAAACAGTGAAGAGAACGCTGAATGGTGACTCTCTACTATAGCTATAAGGTTTCCAAGGGGATAGTGGGGGGACTTTTACAGAAGTTGCATATACATGTTTTGTAGACATGTTATGAGAAACAGCTTCCAAAAGCTGACACAGATGAAACAAAAGCTGTATGCTAGATATAGTGACCAGAGAAACCATCAGTCTCAATTCTGTCACTCAAGGAAAAAAGACGCAGAAACCTTTCAGGGTAGAGGACCATGTCACAGATGGCACAGGCCTAAAACAGATGGGATGAAAAAGGACTTGGAAGAGGATGAGTAGGAATGGAATGGATCAGGAGACACAGCGACAAGTGGGCTGTGCATTGAGAAGTAAGGTTGATACAGAAAATATCTCAAAATGAAGCTTAGCCCAGCCAACTGTGCTGAATACAGTTGCTCCAACACCCTGAGAGCAGGTGACTAGTTTCTGCATCCTGACATTTTCAGAAACTCAGAGAAGGAAATGAAGAAAAATAAATCCTTCAAATATTCCCTTTTCAATCCAAGATGATGATAGCTTCATTATGCTGGAACTTATTAAGGGCTAGACTTTAAAGGAAAATACTTTGTAAGATTTCAAAGGATGGAAATATAGATATTATTACTAAACCCTACAGAATTTAACTGAAAACACAAGTGGATGGCACATTTCTAGTCACTAGAAGATCAAAGTAATTTGATTCTCCCTCATATAAACATTTATATAAGTCAGAGGGATTTAGCGACAGGAATTCTACATCAGTAGAGTGGGATTTCCAGCACCTATTTCCGGATCTGTGATTCAGGCTACCCTGCCCCATTTCCACCCTCCTACTTCCCTCCTGCCACAGGATAGGCTTGTTGTAAGCAGCTTTCTGCCAGAAGAAGGTTGGATGATTAAGTTAACTACCTCACACGGCTCAAGGATTACATCTTCCTCTTTACTGATGCAGAAATAACCTTAGAAAGAAAAAGCATATTCTTACTGACAAAGGCTACAGACTGAAGGTAGAACGGAGTGAGATCATCTGAGGAGTTCAAGACATACCAAGGCCCAGGTGACAGCATCCCATTCCTAGAACACTCCTACAATTTTCTGTAGCAGGAGTTCATCCTCATGGGTTTCAGGAAAGCCATATTTAAGCACTTCATGTAATTAGCACCTCTGAACACCATGTGGACTGCACAAAACATCTGACTGTGTCTTCTGTAAGGGTGGTGAGGCACTGGAATGTGCTGCTCAGGGAAGCTGTGAGTGCTCCATCTCTGGCAGTGTTCAAGGCCAGGCTGGACATAGCCTTGGGTGACATGGTTTAGTGGGAGGTGTCCCTGCCCCTGGCAGGGGGGTTGGAACTAGATGATCTTAAGGCCCTTTCCAACCCTAACTATTCTATGATTTAATCTTTTCTCCAAAGCAAAGACAATTCTGATTTATACAGCTTCTCACCAAAGCTAGCCCGTGGCTACTTTGGCTGCCCTGCTCCAAGATCAAAGATATATAGGATGTCTAGAAAGCACTGCAGTCTTAAGTGCTAAATAGGCCTGTTTAGTTTAGAGAAGAGGAGGCTGAGAGGGGATCTCATTAATGAATATCAGTATCTCAAAGGCAGATGCCAGGAGGGTGGTGTCAGATTATTTTCAGTGGTGCTCAGAGACAGGATGAGGAGCAATGGCCATAAACTAAAACACGAGAAGTTTCACCTCAACATGAGGAAGAACTCCTTCACGTTGAGGGTGGCAGAGCAGGGGAACAGGCTGTCCTGGGGAGTTGTGCAGTCTCTCTCTCTGGGGACATTCAAAACCCACCTGACTGTGTTCCCATGTAACCTGCTCTAGGTGGCCCTGCCTTGGGGATGGGTTAGACTAAATGATTTCCAGAGGTCCCTTCCAACCCTAACGATTCTATGACACCAAGCCTAGTTTTGTACAAGGCTGATCACTCACAGACCTGGCGTGCAAGCTTTACAGTCAAGACCCAGCTAGCAAGGAAGTCAAAAGTCCTGTGATTTAATGTTTTGTCGTATCTACTGTTCAGCAAGATACATCTCTAAATGGAAGTCATAAATATTACAGCTTACGCAATTTCTGCATTTTAATTCCCAAAATGGCTTGACGGGAAAAGGGAAACTGCTTGTGCTTTACCCACTCGATCCTACTACAGCCTCTGCAAGGCAAGTACTCCTACTCCTCAGATAACACACAGATTAACAAGGAAGTCAGCTTTGTGATTACTCCTGGTACTGACATTTTTAGCAGAGTCAACATTAATAGGCTGGGTTTGCTACAGAATGGGGAAGAGTGATTACAAGCAGCTATGAAAATACAAAGAGTAAGAAAGGCAACATAGAATCATAGAATAGTTGGGGCTGGAAAGTTCCTTAAAATCATCTAGTTCCAATCCCCCTGCCAGGGGCAGGGACACCTCCCACTAAACCATGTCACCCAAGACTATGTCCAACCTGGCCTTGAACACTGCCAGCGATAGAGCATTCACAACTTCCCTGGGCAAACCATTCCAGTGCCTCATCACCCTTACAGTAAAGAATTTCTTCCTCAGATCCAATCTAAACTTCCCCTGTTTAAGTTTGAACCTGTTACCCCTCGTTCTCTCACTACAGCCCCTCATGACCCCTGAAGGTGAAACTACAGGACTATTTCATGAAGGAAAGTGTATGTGGAAACGTAGAATCAAGCACAGCAAAATAGGTAAACCCAGTCTTTGCATTAGATCAAATCTCTATGCTGCTCCCCGTTCTGTTCCTTACTCGTTTATTGTTTCAGATGAAAGGAATAGAGAACTAACAGAACTGAAAGTCCTGCTGGCGAAGATTTGTTTCAAACAACCATCTCACCAATAAAAGCAGACTAAAAATGGAAAAAAAAATGAAATAAATCCCTTTTGGGGGAACAGAGAAGGGCCCTAGTTCACCAATGTCATGGATTCAGCAGTAGCAGTCATTTTTCTTCTCCTTAGTAGCTGATGCAGTGCTGTGTTTTTGACTTTCAGCTTGGGAACAGAGCTGATAACACCAGTGTTTATAGTTATGGCTGAAAATGTTTAGGCTGGCCAAGGACTTTCTGAGCCTCATGCCCTGCCAAGGAGGAGGGAAAGCCGGGAGGAAGCAGATACAGGACACTTGACCCAAGCTGACCAAAAAGGTATTCCACACTGCAGCACACCATGCTCAGGATGTAAAAGCAGAGAGCAGAGACCCGGAAGGGTGTGGGGGTGCAGTGCTTGGTAGGGCTGGGTACAGCTGGTGAGCTGTTGTACTCTTTCCTGGTATTTGACTTGTCATTATTATCATTGGTGGTAGCAGCAATGGTTTGTGTTACACCTTAGTTACTAAACTGTTCTTATCTCAACCTGTGGGAGTTGCATTCTTTTGATTCTCCTTCTCAACCCCCAAGACTTGAGGAAGAAAAAAGGGGGAGTGAGTGAGCAAAACTGCATCAGGGCCTTAAACCATGACAACCAGCCAGTACACTTGGTACAAGTGCTGCTCTTAGGGCAATTCACAGACTGATGCATTGATAATATGCTGCAACGACCATCACATCCAGCAGACACAGACTGACGATCAAATGCCACAATTACAAACATGACAGTGGCTTCCCTCCTATTTTGGTGCCAGTAGACTCAGTCTCAGAGTCTACTAAAGTAGGACACTATCTTCCTTTTTAACAAACACTCCACCCTCAGTCCCTGCACTGCTTCCTTCTGCCTCTCATGTAAAAAGACCTACTATGCTTTTGTTCTCCGTTCACTGTCTCTGCCCTATTTCTGAGGTCCCTTCAGCCTAAGTTTGCATATCTCTGAACCAGTGGTTGCTTTTGAACCTTTCCCTGCTGGTTTAGTTGCCTTTATTAGCTGCAGCATGTCACCAAAGCTAGCAATGTTTCTCTCAGCAGTCTCTCCTTCAGCATGGAAGAATGCATATTAAGTCTGATTCTCTCCCGAATTAGGGGACTTCTATCATCTGTAGACTTACATATGCCTGAAACGTCTCATTCATTCAGTAACATAAGTATCTCTCCCCCCTTTGCTTCTCAGTTTAAGGTATTTCTGGCACCTCACACTACTCCTTCCCTATCTTCTCCACCTGCAGAAAACCAAAATAGACAAGCAAGTGAATGTCAAATGTCTCCAGTAATCCTCCTAATTCCCCATTTCCATCTCCTGTGGTCTCTATATATGGGCCTGGTTCATACTTTTACTGCATCACAAAGATACAGGATTTCATACAACCATAGAATAGTTAGGGTTAGAAAGGACCTTAAGATCAGCTAGTTCCAACCCCCTGCCCTGGCAGGGAAAACTCCCACTAAACCATGTCACCCAAGGCTATGTCCAACCTGGCCATGAACACCGCCAGGAATGAAGCATTCACAACTCCCTGGGGCAACCCATTCCAGTGCCTCACCACCCTCACAATAAAGAACTTTTTTCTTATATCCAAACTAAACTTCTCCTATTTAAGTTTGACCCGTTACCACTTGTCCTATCACTACAGTCCCTCATGAAGCATCCCTCCCTAGCACCCTTATGGGCCCCCTTCCAGATACTGGAAGGCTGCTATTAAGTCTCCACAAAGAATTCCCTTCTCCAGGCTCAACAGACCCAACTTTCTCAGCCTATCTTCATACCCAAGGTGCTCCAGTCCCCTGATCATCCTCGTGGCCCTCCTCTGGATTTGTTCCAACACTTCCATGTCCTTTTTATATTGAGGACACCACAACTGCACACAATATTCCAAGTGAGGTCTCACGAGAGCAGAGTAGATTAGAGGGGGAGGAACACCTCCCTCGACCTGCTGGTCACACTCCTTTTGATGCAGCCTAGGATATGGTTGGCTTTCTGGGCTGCAAGCCCACACTGCTGCCTCGTTCATTTTTTCATCGAACAACACCCCCAAGTCCTTCTCCCCAGGGCTGCTCTGAGTCTCTTCTCTGCCCAGCCTGTAGCTGTGCCTGGGATTGCTCCTACTCAGATGGAGGACCTTGCTCTTGGCATGGTCAAGCTTCATAAGGTTGGCATCATCCCACCTCACAAGCATGTCAAGGTCCCTCTGCATGGCATTCCTTCCCTCCAGCGTATCAACTGAACCACACAGCTTGGTGCCACAAGAAAACTTTCTGAAGGTGCACTCAATCCCACTGTTCACGTCACCAACAAAGATATTGAGCAAGACTGGTCCCAACACCTATCCCTGAGGGAAACCACTCATTACTGGTCTCCAGATGGACACTGAGCCATTGACCAAAACTCTTTGCATGCAGCCATCCAGCCAGTTCTTTAGCCACCAAGTAGTCTACCTATCAAATTGATGACTCTCCAACTTAGAGACAAGGATGTCATGTGAGACAGCATCAAATGTTTTGCACAAGTAAAGGTAGACGACATCAACTGCTCTACCCCTGTCCATCAGTTCTGTAGCCCCATCATAAAAGGCCACCAAATTGGTCAGGCAGGATTTCCCCCTAGTGAAGCCATGCTGGCTGCCACCAACCACCTTGTTTTTCATGTGCCTTCACATGCTTTCCAGGAGAATCTGCTCCAAGATTTTGCCAGGCACAGAGGTAAGGCTGACTGGTCTGTAGTTCCCCGGCTCATCCATTTTCACCTTCTTGAAAATGGGGGTTATTTCCCTTTTTCCAGTCATTGGGAATTTCACCATGATTTTTCAAATATGATGGGCAGTGTCTTAGCAACTTCATTTGCCAGCTCCTTCAGGACCCACGGATGGATTTCATCTGGTCCCATGGGCTTGTGTACATTCAGGTTCTTAAAATGGCCTCAAGCCAGATCCATTCCTACCATAGGTCCAGGGTCTTCATTCTCACAGTCTTTGTGTCTGTCTTCCAAGACTTGGGTGGTGTGGTCAGGGATTTGCAGTGAAGATGGAGACAAAGAAGTCATTAAGGACCATTAAGAAGTCATTAAGACAAATTGTGCAAATTGGTCTGAAAAATCCAGTGTTCCTTTTGCTTCAAGCCACTCCTCCTTGCTTTTTAAACAAGAGCCAAACAGAAAAAAAACCCTCATATTATCTTACTAGGCCAATTACTGGTTACTACTGTCTTATATACCACATCTGGGGGGAAAAGCACAGTGAAAATATGGACTTGGAGAATATACTAAAAAAACAATCTTTAAGAATGCTATTCTATAAGATTCTGGAATTATTTTTTTTACTATGAAAGAATAAATAATAATAAAAAACAAACAGCAAGAGACAGTCAAGGGTATGTCACAGTTTACTGCCAGCAAAGAGTCCCAAAGACCTCCAGCAACAAAAGCAGCAATTTCCTACCCAAAGTCCTCCTCCACGTTGGACATGTTAAGGCATTTGTTACAGGCCCACAAGGAAGCTCAGGGACACTAGTGAATGGTAAAATTGGGAGAGGAACCATAATGATCAGAAAACCTTGCTAAGTGCCAAGTACCCTGAGAGAGGAAGAACTGTGTCTGTCCAGGCACCTCAACTTGACCTGGATGCTGAAGGCTTCATATCAAGTGTGATTCAGAGTACAGGAAGACGTTTTTTGATTGCTGAGCAGGAACACTATTGTCCAGTTTGGGACTTAGCAGATTTAGCTGAGAAATATAATGCTGGGAGAGGTTTTAAAGAGAGTTCCACAAGAAGTTTAACACCAAACATTTGCATTTTCATTTAATACAGAAAAGACATGAGACCAAAGATGAAAAAATTTATACACTATTAAATTAGCATGCTTTCCTGCTAGTAGACATTAGGATCAGGTCATCATAAAAGAATTGGATAACCTTTGGGATGGAGGGATAACAAGTTCTGAAACTCAATGCTATCAGAAGCAAGATCACACATTTGGGAACTAACAGAAAATTCTGCTTTGAACCACTGGCTCATCAGGGTGCACAAAGTGAGAAAGGAGAGGTTTAATACAGATCCTGATTACCACCAGGATGAGACCGTTCAAAGCAGAGGTGTGAATATTTCATAGATAAAGGGCATAAGGTCTGGGTGGCTCCCTAGATTCTTCCCCCTGAAATCAACCTTCAGAGAAGAAACATCTGTAAATTACTATATTCAGCAGGGTTTTTTTGGGTGGGTTTTTTTTTTGTTTTTTTTTTTTTTTTTTTGTGATTTGTTTTTAATGAAAGAACTAGCAAGTCTGCTGTGCTTCACATGCTGTCTTCTGGGACACAGACTTTCTCTCAGTGACTATCTGAGTAACGCCAAGAAAGCATCCCTCAACTTTTTTGACTGAGTCCTCCTGGCACCTCTGTGAAAGAACTGAAAAAATAACCTCATGAAATTCCAGAGTGGCCAGAATACTTATCCGTACTCAAGCCCCCCCCCCCCATTGCTTGGAGGAGAAGGGTTGTTTACTTAATCAGAAGTTTACATTTGTTGATCAAAGGATGAAGGGGATCCTCTCCATCTCACACGCCCCATCCGTATGCAGATTTCAGGGCATGGCCTCACTGAAGCATAGTGTATTGGCAACACAAATGAACTACTTCTATATTAAGTAACCAGATGTAATCCCAACAGCAACTCCAAGCTCTCAGGGTCCTCCTCCTCCTCTGATCTCCCTCTTACTCCTGCCTCCCTCTCCCTTTGCTTTGACGACTTTGACAGCCAAGTTCTTGGAGAGTTACTCCAGGTTACAACATGTCACCTTTAATGGAATTCAAAGCTTTAATTCAGAAAGTGGCCACTCTTGACCTCTGGCCCCACTGCCACCCACTCTGCTGCCCCCCTCCTTTCTCCATCACCATGGAAATGAATAGCCCAGCGAAAAAATGGGAGCAGGCAAAGTCTAAGGCTTTTCACAGAGCCCCCAAAAGAAAGATGAATGAAACTCATTCATCACTGAGCAAGGGACCCAGAGAGCAATGCTGACTGAAAAGCAAGCAGGAGGGAGAGCAAGCAAGGGAGAGAGACAGACCAAGATAGAAAAGGTTACCTCATGCAGGAAGTTATGTGATTTGAAAAAGAAAAGCACAGGAGGTGTGAGAGAACATAGTTCACTTGCAAAAACTGCAGATTCTGCTGAGAAAGATGCTGTTATTTGGAGAGAAGGAGTAATTTGCTCACTCCCTCTCCATATAGAATTTCTTGTCAGATTACCAGGAAAGCTGGAAATTTGAGGGGGGAGCAAAGGAGAAACACCTGGAAATAAAGAAATTGCAGTGAATGCCTGAAGGATGGAAAACTCACTGCAATGAAAAAAATACAATTAGAAACAAAGCTGTGCTTATAGAGTTTAAATTCCTTTTGTCAGCTCTCCTACTTTAGAAATATTTTGTCCCCAGTGCATTCACCTGCCTTCCCTCCACATCACCTCTGTATCACACAGCTTGATTTGTCTTGATATGTGATAGGAATCAAATATAAGGGCAACTTTTACTACTAGGGATCAAATGTACTTAAGATGCAAGAGGTTTTTCATTCAGATGTGGCATCAGTTTTCTGGTGTGTTTTCTTATTTCCCCATTTCTCACAACCTCACTACAACTGCATTGGCAAACTGCTCCTTCTTTCAGGTCATCTGAAACAGATACACAATAAAAGAAACACCAGATGAAGGAAAATGTGCTCCTGCATGCTGTCCTGCAGAGCTGAGAGAGCTTGGTGATGCCAGCGACAGAAAAAAAGGGAGAGGGAGGGAAAGGAAAGTCAGATGCAGCAGCTCCAAGAAGCTTATTTGCCTGCACCACTTGGCAGAATCCACAGTTTTTGCAACTGAACTACGTTCCCTCACACTTCTGGTTCTTCTCTTTTCAAATCACATAACTTACTGCACAAGAAGATGAAAAAGAGAAGAGCAGCACAGAAGGAAGGCAAGAAGTGCTAGCAAGCGATTCCCTAAACCCAGAATCCTTCACAGAGGTATTAGATAAGTGTCACAGATTATGCTGAGATATTTATGTAGTTGATGACTTCACAGAATAATCAGTCAAAATTCATCTCAAGCATACCAAAGATGTGGGAGAAGCCATCAGGGCACTTTGGGATGCTTATGGGAGAAAAACTGTAAAGGGTGGCTCTCAAGAAAAGGCAAATTCTTACCCAAGATTGCCTTCCTGTCTCATCTTGACAGAGAAATGATAATGCAGTTCTCCTTTTCACTAAATACCAGTACAAAGCTTACCCATTAAGTATGACTCAGAAGAGTCTACCTACAGACTAAGTAGTAACTCCATGAGACAGCTGTCCCTTGCAGAGAGATTACCACTCTGAACCATGAGATTCTATTTCCTCCTCCCAAAAGCTAA
Source organism: Forpus xanthops (assembly GCA_032466535.1). Classification (NCBI taxonomy): domain Eukaryota; kingdom Metazoa; phylum Chordata; class Aves; order Psittaciformes; family Psittacidae; genus Forpus; species Forpus xanthops. Next base: position 21,174 of record JASSUY010008548.1, read on the forward strand.
TCACACATGATTCTCTTTCATTCCCTAGCCCTTTGCTACAATTTAATATTTTTTTTTTTTTTTTGTTTTTTGCTTTAGTGAAAAGGTATCACCCAAGAGGCAGGAATCATTAAACTTTATTCATTGTTAATTCAGTGAACAAGATGCCAAGCCAAGCTTCCTGGGAATGGCGTTACCACCTCTGCTGGCTAGTGAGCGCTAACCTAGAGCTGATACTTCAGCTTTCTGACAACCTGTAATACCCTACATGGTGGCTACCCTGAGCTACCCTGCAGATTTCCCAGGAAGGAGAGTTCAGGTACCTGAGGAGAAACATCCACTTCAGTCTATAGAGCATATACAGCCTGTGAATCACAGTAAGAGGTACATTGACAAAGCCTTTTGAAAAAAGAAAAACAAAATTGACAGCCTGTATACAAATGAACTGAAACTAAAGCTGGTATTCTCCCATGTTGCCAAGTCTCTCTTCCACATCCATCAAATGTGTTTATCAAAATGGAAGTAGGAAGTAGGCACAGGTAGCACTCTTTTCATGTGCTGAATGCCTGCTACTGAGGTGGGATTTTTACATTGCTTCTTTTCTATTACTGAGGAATCACTCCCTCCAAATACCCAAAAGCTCGGTAAGATCACAGGTATCACCTGTTAAAGCTAGTGAACCATATTTCACTACAGAAGGATGACAGCACTGAAGGCACAATACAGAATCACTACTACCTCTCTATGCCTCATACTTCAGAAGAAGCACCTCTGCAGATGTAGGAAAGCCAGAAGTAATGCTACAGGCTCATAAACTGAGGACAAAGGGAGAGCCCTGCAACACAGCAGAAGGGGTGAAGGAAAAAGCCTAGGAAACTTTACAAGGCTGTTCTTCACACCTTGCCTCATCTTCCCCCCTCCTCTGGCCTGCAGACCTCTTCCTCTCTTCTCACTCCCAAGGTCCTGCAGCTTTTCCTCTTCAAAAGCTGGCTTTCAAACAGAAAGAGGTCTGTTAAAGGTTTTGCTAGTTAAAGAAAAAAAAAAAAGATGAATGCCATTCATGACAGTTAATGTGATGATGCCATTTCACACAGGCAGAAAAAGCATACAGCTCTGATCTAAACCAACTTGTGTTAGTCTTAAGAACAGGTAACAAGAATATCTTAGCAAGGAATTGCCATCTAAATGGCTCTTCTCTCTGGTGGTTTCAGGCTAAGGCTTTGAATTGTCTTGAACGAAGATGCCTCTGGTTGATCCACGCTAAATTCCCACTGTACTGAAGTTCAGGTCAGCTCTGTGTTCCACATCTGTTTGTTAAACAGACAGATTTTGGTAGCAGTAAATTGTGCTACAAATGGCTCCATAGCAGTGGGAAGCCTCATTTGGTCTTCAAAGTAACCAACTTCCTACAGTAAATTTAGAAACTTCAGTGCTCCAAACCATGAAGGACACCTGCAAGTCATTAAGTACTTAATGCTGAGCATACAGCTTTCTGGGTCACCATCTGTTCAATAAGAGAACCAGCTCCTGGCTGCTGTTCCCCAATTCAGTGTGCTGCAAGGCTTGAACTCTCAGCTTTGGCAGCTCAAGCTCACTGTTACCCAAAAGGCAGCATGGGTGGGACTTCTGTGTCAGCAATATAAATTGAAAAACAGCGTCCCAAGAGAATGATTCAACCAGGCAGAGTTCAGTAAAGTACGTTTAAGGATTAGGACCTAATCAGAATAGCTCATAAAGTATAAACCTCTGTTTGTTATATCTACTGCTGCCCTTCTAATCTCATCAAGATGCCTGCTTATCTGCAGTTATCTGGCTCTGGTAATACTTACTGGTCTTATTATTTAAGCAACGTTCTCTTGTGCTAGCAAGTTTGCAACTTAGGCAATTAACTCACAGAAGAAGGCTCAAAATTAACATGCCTTCATCTGGACAAAAAAACTTGTTGAAAACACTGTCTGTAGCAACGGGAGGTGGTACCTACTTAAAAGCTGGAGAAGAAATATCTCAGCAGCCAAAGACATCCAGAATGATTTTCCCTTCACTTCACAGGAGCCAGGTTGGCCCAATGCTGGCACTTCTATCCAAAGTTTTCAGCCTAGACATTGAGCCTTCTGAAATTGAATCACCAGACGGTTCCACTACATCACCATCATCATTAAATTAGGCATTAATCACAGAGATAAAACAAAAGGTAATGGGTCCTAATGGTCACTGGGGAAACATGACCTCCACGTAAAACAAAACAGGAGAGAGAATAGAGGCTGCTCTAAGGTCTGGGGAACTGATGTAGGCTATAACCACTTTCCACATCACAGGCTTACAGTTTCTGTTTTTTGCCCCATCATCCCCACCCAAGTCGTATTACACATGAAAACTCAAAGAAATGTGCTTTGTAGAACAGTTCCATATTCTCAGAGAGGAGTGTTTTTTCCCATTTGGGAAAATCCTATTTGAAACTGATCTTTCAAAATCTTCTTAAATAAAGCCAGCAATTTATTATTACTATAGCCAGTGCTCAAGTTAAACTAGAGTTCAAAGCTGCTAAGCAACTTCATTCTTCTCAGTAAGATGAGAATCAGCATCTCTTGATTCTGGAAACAGAACTGTCTTACCCACATGACTAGAAAAGCAGAAATAAAGGTCCCTCAATCCCAACAGCAAAGGAAGATGATAAAGCTGACACCCTCCTCCTCTCTAATGCCTCTGTTTCCTCAGTTCTGCAAACTCCAGATGATGTACTTATCCCTACATTAGTTGCACATTCCCCAAATAAAGTGAACAAGAAATAGCACATAGTGGTATGGATACTCTTCTTGAACTGGCAACACTTTAGCTTGACTTAATTTATTTCACTTCTAAAGAGATTTGTTTATATCTAAAAACTGACACAATCTACCTGTCTGTCCAATGCATGTTTTACTTAATTCAGATTCACTTTCCTAAGAGGCTTTATACAGGCAAGGCCTAAAGACAGTAAGATAATGCTTGCATGGAGATCTTTTGTGCTAAAGGATCAGGGTTTCAAGAATAAGGGCTGCAGCCTGCTTGTCTGTTACCAAGAAAACCATCTTGATTTGAAAGGAAAGCACACACTTAACTATCATCCCACCAACGCAAGGTAAGTAGGGAAAAGAACCAAACCAAAACAAGAAAACCCACCATGATACGCTTAGAAAGGAAGGAGTAAGCAACTCTGTATTTTGATGATAAATGCCCTCCCAGCATGGCCCTTCTAGTTTTTATACTAAATGTTTCCCTATTCACTCATTCACATTATGTTCGGCTCTATTCTACTGGGTTTACAGCAGCTGAGTTACAAATTGATACAATAAAGGGGAACATAAGGTGTGACTTGCAACGTTTCAGCCTTTGCAGGAAATAAATTCACCCCTAAATTACAGTATTTGTGTATTACAGTTAAAATGAGAACAGTATTACTTGTTCAAGCAGGACACATTTGCTGTCTTTCACAGCACACATTTCTTCATTGACCTGGCAAGTTTCACATCTGAGCAGCTGAGAAAAACTTTACTGCCAACACAAAAAGGATATCTTTATGCAAAAGCCCCAAGTCAGTTCCTTGTACAATTTTCTGGAATCCACAACTTTACATTTGCCATTTACGCTTCATAAATGAGGGATCCACTGCCTTCCACGAAAGCTTTTGTGAAATTATAATCCTGCCTCCTACCATCAATGCTGTAAAATAGTAAATTAGTTTGTAATTGAATTTTTCTTATCATGGCTTTCCCCAGTAAGTTACAGGCCTTCAGTACTTATTTTTCTTCCCTAAAAGTTATTTATAATGCGGTTATCTGCTCTTCTTGAGTCTGTCAGGCAGACTAAGCTCTTTAAGCCACAGAGCAAACCTTCTCCAGCCATTAGTTTGCTTTGGAGAGTTTTTCCCTTCCTTTCCTTTTCTGCCCCTTTTGAAAATGTCAACACCAACAGAGAATGCCTTATCCTGGTATCTGTGCCATCATCATTGCGGTAGTCCAACCCTCTCACGTACATGCCTAAGAATTGGTTTTAGCCATTTCTCTGTAGCACTACATTCATCTGCTAATGCCTACCTCCTATGACACCCTAAAAAACTTTTTAGTGACCACTTTCCAGATATTTCCTACTATATAAGTTTCATTCACACATACAGAGGTAAAAAAGACAAAAACATGCTGTACTAAGCAATCTGCATGTTTATTTTTAGCCCTGAAAACACAACAGCGAAAAAGTCACCCATTCCTAAGACGCAGATATAGATACAAGAAGGAACAGGTAGAAAAAGGCTCCCTGCCTTTACCTGGCACTTTTTCCCATTTCCAAAAAGGTAGAAAGAGGTCCTCAGCAGCCTCAGGCTGTTAATGAAGATGCCAATGCCCTAAGTTTTGCAACATTTAGCATTTTCTTTAAAGACTAAGGTCTAGTTCTTCATTAATTTTTAAAAGGGAAAAAAAAAAAGTATTTTCAGTCTTCAGCTTCGAAGGAAACACTTGAAAGTATGACCAACGGGTAACATTAAAATAATAAAATCCTACGTAAAAGGCCAGAACAAAGAATCCCATCATTGTTTTGGATTTTCTTCATCTAGTGATTTTTAGGCCAATACCCTGACAGGAAAGGGGGAGGAGTGGGGCTGTCAGTACTGTATTCAATGAGTATAATTACACTGAATTAGCGCTAAGGGGTTTAGAGAGAGGAGAAAAAATACTATTCCACAGAGTTAATATAAAGTGGGCTTTCATGTACATACAAACCCACAAGGAGCAAGCTACTGCCTGCTGAGACCTATTTGAGAGCCAAGGGATTGATCGGACTCGGCCAGCCCTTGCTTAAGAAAAAAGCTGCAGTTGTGAACTACTGTAAAGCTGTATTCACATGATTGATGGGTTTACCCCCACCACCACATTTGTTTCAAAGATCCATTTTGTCTTATGTGGTGATGATGTGAATTAACGCCTCTCACAACGGCTGGCTGGATTTTGCAAAACCAGTCCAAGGTCTTGGAGCTCGATGAAGCTTTTATCTTATGCAGCCGTGTGACCGGCAGAAAATGGGAAAGAGATGCTATTTAACACCCCAGGCTTCTGAGCAGCACTACAGTAACACCAACCTCCTCAAACAGTCTGCAAACTTTCTAACATCAGATTAGCCAGCTCCTCACCTGCCTGGAGAATCATTTTTGAAGGGACTCTGCCTCTGATCTTCCTTGCAGTCTGATACTCCACTCACTTGTCCTTATATCTGAGGAATCATAATGCATTTTTATTTCATCTCTTGGCTTTTTAACCCAATTGGCTGTCAGAAACATATATTTTTTTCTTTGTCTTCTTTTTCCCCATAGAGAGCCTGAACTCTGTATGTAGTAAAGAATCCAGAGACTTTAGATAGATTTGTGATGGTATTTCTCCTCAAGCCTCAGGTGCTGTAAATTAAAAGAAGTAGTTAGAATAGCCAAGGCAATGGGTGAGAAAAAACAGAAATGGCCCCAGATCATGACAAGCCTTTAAAAAGCTCCTGAAATCTTTTGAATTGACAGTATGACACAGAAAGCCAGATTTCCATGGAAGCCAATCACACGCCTGCTTAGGAACAGGCCCACAGCATCTCAGGAACAGCTTATTCAGCCAGGAATAAATCTGTTTGTGTCAGCTGTAAACTGCCCTGTGCTCTTCCCAGTTCCCAGGAAGGCATTACATACATGAATGAGAACTCTTTTTTGTTTATGAGGTAAATGCATGGCTTAAAGTGCCAGGAAGAAGGGGGAAGATGGTGACTAGGAGGAGACGGACGATGACAAAGACCCAAAAAAAAAGCCAGAGTATTAAGTACTATTAGCTACACCAAGCTGGCTGCAGGAAAGTGAAGTGTAATCTTCCTATACAAACTGCAAATGCATTTCACACTGTGTATGCACCATTTCATTTTTCTTGCCCTGGACTTCCATAAAACCATGTGTCTTATCCTACAGCACCTCCGCTGTATTCCCAGTCCTGTCCCAGCCACAAGGAGAAAAAAAAAACGATTCATTGCCACCTCAGACATCTGTGTCACCACCACCACACTTCCAGCATTTCTTAATAGCTACCTGCAGCATCCACTGCTCCCCTCAGGGCAAGAGCCCTTTATCCAAGCCCCACAACCCCACTTGCTATTTCAGGCCTGGGCCTGGGAAGAGTGTATAAGGGCAGGACAGTGCATCTGGTTTTTACAGTGAACATTAGGCTGGGGAGCTTCTCAGTGTGTCCTGCCTTGGCTTGTCATGGCACATCATAGAAGTTTTCTGTCCTCAAGTTTAGAGCACTTTGTAATCTTCTTCAGTCCTTTCTAAGAAACTATGTGCATTTGCCTTGATAGTTATGGCAGATATCACTGGAATCACAGACATTGGAAACCAAACACTGGGAGAGATTTCCACCTAAAAAAGCAGCCTCCAAAAGGAGCAGATGCTGAAGGAGCACCAAATAGGGTCAAATATGAAACACTGGAACAGATTGCCCAGAGAAGCTGTGGCTGCCCAATCCCTGGCAGTCCTTAAGGCCAGGTTGGATGGAGCTAAGAGCAACCTGGTCTAGTGGAAGTTGTCCTTGCCCATGGCATGAGAGTTGGAATTAGATGGTCTTTAAGGTCCCTTCCAACCCAAACCATTCTATGATTCTATGAAACACATTTGAGTCACTATAATGGATTCTCACCTGGAGATATAAATTCTCAGGTCAAAATATGTCATTACTGAAAGCATTCAGTACCTACGTTAGTCCCCTGTACATGAAAGTTATTAGTGACCTATACAAACCACAACTACAGCGTAGCTGTCTTAGAGCAACTGGGTTGATGGATGAATGTTCTGCATCCTCAAAAGCATACAGAAACTCCTGTCAGACTTTCTTTCACTATCCTACAAACTTCTTTCCAAATTTTCTATGTGTGCATTTTATTAACCCCAAAGAACAGTATGTTTCATTTCTCTGGGAAAAACTCTCTCAAATTGCAGGGAAAATAATCCAATTTGACAGAATCATTTTGACTTTTGGTATGCTTGTGACCTCTGCTGCTGTGACATGCAAGTTCTACCGTATTCCAGCAAGCAAACAGGGAAGGCAAGAATGGAGTGAACGGTAGGCTATCCCAGGACCTCACAGAGCTGCCGTCAGCCTGCAAACCACACTTATGGAAAAGCATACCAAATGACAATGTCACAAATCCTGCATGAGCTGTAGTGGGGGAATACAGAGCAGCAGAGTACACTAGCATTATCAGTGTGCTAATATGACACTGCTGTGTTATCAGAGCCATCAAATCCCACAGACCCGCCATACTAAGCTGAATATTCTGCAGCTCCAGGTGGTTATGTCTGTTGCTACCTGTCCTATGACCGAACATTTCCACTGAGCTTTGATCAGTACACTAAGTTATTATCTTTCCTCCCCCACCAGGTCCCCTAACTGTGTTGTTCAGTCCAGCAGCAATAGCAGCTGGATGCGAAACACAGATATGCTATAAAGAAAATCAAGTTATTTTATTTCCAAAGCCTGTACACAGTGGGGCACCAGTAAAATCAGGCACATTTTTCTTCTCATTCCACCTAAACAATTATTTAAACAAAACCTACAATTGTCAACCCCTCATTTGACACATGCACAGGCCTTATAGGCAAGTGATCTAAAAGCACCATCATTACAAGCAGGAGGTTAACTTCAATCTCAGCTGGCTTCCGTTACTCCTGATGCTGTGTGTCACAACAAAAGCTGTAACACACTTAGCAACTCACATGACAACAAGAACCACTAAGCCCTTGTGCCCATTCACAGCACTCTACATAAAGCCACTTGAGCTCATCAAGAGCAAATTCTTTACCTCCAGCCCAATCCAGGTAACAGGTTCATACAGAAATGTTGAGAGATGGCTTACAAGTGGCATTGCACCTAATTTGCACTAGTTTGCTAAAAATTAAGGAAGCACATATATGCACTGCCTAGTTGAGTTTTCTATCTGCCTCGTTCTTCTCCATATATTTCTTCACAGATGCCTTTCTCTAAAGATATGAATTTAAGAAATGAGTGACCTTTTTGATTAGCAGTCATTATAAAATCTGTTCCACTAGCACATACACAAAAAAATCCTGTTAAATACAGAAGCCCACTTTAGCATTCCTGATCGATTAGCCTTCCTTTCCTGCTCTTGGAGTATGTTTGTGTAAGCTGATTTGCTTCTGCTAAAGAGATGTCAGCATGCATCAGATAGGACCAAAAAAAACAAAAGAAATAGATGCACAGAGGCTTTGAGATTATTCATGATAACCCAGTAGTGTCCCATCTTTCTCATTCCATCTATGTACAGAGATGCAACCTGGAGAACACATTGCTCCTGACCTTCTGCTGACGAGCAAGCCCTGAATTGGATTCCCCAAACCCTGTCTTTCCCACTACCACTGAGCATGCAGGATAGCTCCAAGATGAAGGATGAAACAATCATTTCCTCCCATTCAGAAAACAAAGATTTTCTTCAGGATTCACTACTTAAAGGTAAAATACCTGTAACCTCAAGTTGCTAAGTGTTGGTGTTCCATAAGAGAAATTGGGAGAATACGGTGAACAAGTTGAGCAAGCATTAATTTTGCCTAGAATACGAATAATGCTAGGAGTTAAAAGAAAGACACTTTAGAAGTATGAGTTTCACTACGAGAAGGTAATATTAAAAAACATTCTCTGTGAGATGCAGGGAGACTAAATCAGCATCAGATTAATTGAACACAGCCAGACTTAAGGGAAAATGGGTAGTTTTCACTAGTATTCCAACTCCAACAACATACTTCAAGTAGTTGTCTAATCACCACAGCTGGAAAGCATCAGGGCATCAAATTAGATGTACATGACTGCAATCAGCTTGCATTTCTGGTATCACAGCTTCCTGGAACACAGTTTGTTCAAGTGCTAATGAAAAGAAAGACAGTAACACAAAAAGTGTTAAATTATACAGCCAATCTAAATCCCAGCAAGCCTACAGACATATATGCATTTATTTTTACATACATATTTAATTACTTTGATGGACTTTAGATCAGGCCTTTAGCTAAAATGATTAGAGAGGATTCTTCTAAAAGGAGAAAATGTACAATCTTGGGCTATACTTGCACACGCAAAATAAGAAAGAGGAAAAAGTAAGAAGTACAAATGCGATTTTTCAGGCTTTCTTGAATGAATATCTCCTCATAGGAAAGTATGTTACAGGATTGTTTCCTGTAACTATGGATTTCGAGCTGCAGTCTTGAGGATGACAGAAAACAAGCTCCAATTCAGACCAGAGATGACTGATGTAAAATACTTGGTGATCAAATGATAACAACTCTACAATTTCCTAGTAATATTAAACCACAAGTTCTATAAATTATTTTACATTGTAACCAATGCATGGTGGCAGCTGGATTGAAGGAAAGGCTACAATGAGTTAGTTCTGAACAACTAAACTAATTAATTCAGGAATTACACAGAGCTATGTTTCTAGCCTGATTTCCAAAGGAAGAACTGCAACAGTTCAGATACATTTCCATAGGATGCAAACACAGAATTCCCCCACAATCCTTTGAAACCTTCACCCCAAAGCTACTACACAATTAGGGTGGATACTAAAACTGGAAGGTCATTACCAGTCCCAAGAGAACCAAGCTTCAAGAAGCACAGTATTTGGGAGCCACTTCTTTCTGTTCTGTCAGCTTTGCTTTAAAAAGGCAAGGAATGAGTACAGATATTCCAAAAGGATGCTGAAGTGCAATCAGTGATGATACTCCTAGCCATTCAGAAAAAAAAAAAAAAAAAAAACAAAAAAAAAAAAAAACAGAAAAAAAACAATAAAATATTCCCTTAAATGTGGTTTAACAATTTATTAACTCGTACAATATCCTTAAGAAAACAGAAATCCAGCCACAGTGAAACTAACAGGAAAGAACAACTTTGGCAGGTGAGATGCAAACTGAAGATTAAGATGTCCAACCTCAAGGCTGAGAAACACAGGAGCAAATACATAGTGACAAGTAATAAGGCATTCCTTAAACACATGGCAGACTAGAACTCCAGAAGAGCTGGTGGGTCCAGCAGACTATGCTGCAGACTACCTTGATGCAAATAAGTCAGTGAGGACAGAAAAAGAGATTGCACAGAAATTAAATGACTCCTCTCTTTCAGTTTTCCTGCAAAGTAGAGAAGAGAGATGTATGCCCTAGCATTATACAAGTAAAAACCTTGAGGTAGAACTGCCAGACAGATTAAGGGGGAACTAACTAACTAACTAAATAATAAACAACTCAAGGAATTTTATTGCTCTAAACTGCATTTCCAGAGCTGCGAAAAATCAGTTAAAGGCAAGTGCAAACCAGCCAGTCTAAAATAGAATCCCTGCAAACTAGAAAAGTCTAAAAAAAAGTACATTTTTCACAATGTTAAATCATGCCCTATTAATCTACAAGAAGCCTTTAAAAACTTATCCTGGCTGTTCCTCACTAGATGTAGACTGTTTGGATTTTCAAAGACTTTTGAGGGAAAAAAAGAAAAAAAAAACATTAGGAAAGCTTAGTAATTTGGGATAAGAATTAAGGTCCTGTCACTCTTTAAATGTTATTGAAGGAACTGAGAATCCCAGGGTAAGAACAATAATCAGTTCTTCGTAATGAAGGAGGGGTTGTAGCACCCACTAGGCTAGTTCAGCCTAGATAAGTATTGTTGAGTGCATTTATGAAGCAACTGAAAGAATTAAAAAAAGGCAACAAAATGTGCTGCCTACATAAAATGGCGTTAGTCAACAGTAAGGAGGACTTTGTACTCTCAAACCACCAGGCAATCAGACAACACAAATATCAGATAAAATGCAGCACAGACATACTGAAGTCTAATGGCAAAAAAATATCTATATGCTTACATACCACTATATACACCAATGATTACTAAATTAACTTCTAGACATCAAAAAGTTCTGGAGGCAAAAGATGTCACCTTTATGTGTTTAGTGAAAGAGCCATTTCAGACGAGACAAAAACTTTAGAATAGCGCTTCTAAGAATTTAAACCATACTATGAAAAAAGTTTGATTATGGAAATTATAATGCAATTATAGAATGCCAAGTTAAATTACAACTAAATGTGCTTGATAAAGTAAGGGCATGAATTGTGAGCAGGCTTAGATTGACAAACTGAGGCATTTTGCTGATTTAGAACTACGTGTGGGGCTGTTAAAAGGCCACCAAAAACAAGAAACATGAGAGAATGTGTAATATTTATGAAGGGTGAGCTACTACACTATTTAAATAGAAGAGAGATTAAAGTAAAGAAAAGTTGTGGTTATGAAAACAAGGATATTAGAGACACAGGAATTCAGAATTAAGATTATGGAAACCTCAGCTATTTCAGAGTTACAGAAATACATCTTCAAAACCAAAACAGCTTGGGTGCAGTTTATCTGTTCAGGGAAAAATCTATTTCAGATCTATGCACATTTAAATCTAAGGGAGATGAATGCTATTTGCAAAGAGTTTTAAGCAGTTCACATAACCTTAGCTTGACAGCACTTGACCCATGCTCTTCTGTACACTTTCATACCTTATACAATTGGACTGCTACTCACAGGGCATGATCCACGTCTTAGAAAAATTCAGACCTATTTCACTGCCTGATACAGCTTCTGCTATAGGAGCAGTAGCAGCAGCCTTCAGTGGTATAGCTCTGTAAGGCTGCAAAACTGGGACCAGATGGGGATCCAAGCAAGGAAACTAGAGAAGTAGGCAAGGCTGCTCAAAGTGAGCAGCTTACCTGGGATCAGCTGCTGCAGCATCGAAGTTCTGCTATTCCAAAAAGTTTTTAGGCCTAAAATACCTTTTTAAACCTGGAGAAATGGAAGACAGATACAAATGAGATTCAAACAAACAAACAAACAAAAACAAAAAACAAACCAAAACCAGAAAAACACCAAACCAAAATCCAACCTTTCATTTCAGACAAATCACACAGTGCATCATCAGTCAGTGAAACATAAAACTGAACAAAGGCTAAAATGTCTTTTGCAACAGAAGCTATGATTTTACATGGAAAAATAATACAAAAATAAATTAAAAAAAAAAAGAGTGAAAAAAATCCCAACCACCACATTCTGCTGAGCAATTGAAAATAACATGCACAAGTGTTTGTGAAAAAATGGAATCAAACTTCCATTTTTACTCAATTCTATAATTATAGTAGTAATAGTCGTAAATAACAGTTTTAAATTGTTGCAATTATTTTGTAAAGAAATAGTTTTATAATAATTTACAATTATTTCAAATATTTAAAAGTGTTTGCAATTATATGTACTATTAAAACTGCATATATAAATTACATTCTAATTTTCAATGGTATACTTTGAAAAAAAAATTCTAACTGATCAAGAAAGGATAAATTTGAGAAAATGTTCCTCATTCCCAATTGTGGTGTATTAGACCAGTCTTTCTGTGAGACATCATGATTGTAAGAATGCCATAATAAAATGCATCATCTGGACTTTCACTAACCTGGAACACAAATCTGGGATTCATTAACTAAAAAACTTCCATTTTGATAGGGCTTGTGTAAAATATTTTTATATATTTTTATATATAATAGGACAAGGGGTAACAGGTTGAAACTTAAACAGGGGAAGTTTAGATTGGATATAAGGAAGAAGTTCTTTACTGTAAGAATGGTGAGGCACTGGAATGGGAGCTGTGAATGCTCCATCCCTGGCAGTATTCAAGGCCAGGCTGGACAGAGCCTTTGGTGACATGGTTTTGTGTGAGGTATCCCTGCCCATGGCAGGGGGGTCGGAACTAGATGATCTTAAGGTCCTTTCCAACCCTAACTATTCCATGATTCTAACATTTCAACCTCAATTTTTCTTGACTTAGACAGATAACTTACACTTTGCCGACTTCTCCTGCCTTGTTTTTGTGGTTTTGTTTTTTGTTTTTTTTTTCTGCTGTTTCAGAATTTCCTATTTAAATAAGACAAGAAGTTCCCACCTGCAATTACTTGAGAAAACTCAGTTGGTAAAATCCCAACTAGAATTAGAGCCTTACTGCACATACTGAAAGTGTCAATACAGAAAGATGCAAACTTGTCATTTATAGTACATGGTGTGCAATTGAAAAGTCTAAACTTAGATAACACATTTTTGCTACACATCCCTACAGTTTAGAAAGTTTCTCCAGAGACTCACTTTTGACGTGAGGTATCTACAGATCTTTTTTTCCTCTGTAAAAATGTTGTCCCCGTATCCACGCAATCTACAGTTGTGGTTAGCAAAAGAATGAAGGGTTCTTATTTAAAGGACTACTTCCTTGTGGATACAGTCATAAATAATTCAAACTACAGTACACACCAATTAAATGAACAAAGTACATGCTGTAATACACCACCTTTGCTTTTTAGCTCTTTCCCTGTACAGCAGTATTCAGTATCAACCATTCTCAAGATCTCTCACCCTTTGAGAAAATTAGCAGAGGCTGCTAATTACTGTATTTGGGCACAGAGAAGCAAAGAAAGGTGTGATGAGTTTACCCTAGCTGGACACCTGCTACCCACCACAACCACTCTATCACTCCCCACCTCAACTGGACAGAGGAGAGAAAACGTAACAAAAGGCTTATGCAAGATAAGGACAGAGAAAGATCATTCACCAGTTACAGTCAGGGGCAAAACAGACTTAACTTGGGGACATTAATTTATTGCCAGTCAAATCAGACTAATAAGAAAAAAAAAACAAACCTTAAAACACCTTCCCCTCACCCCCTCCCTTCTTCCTAAGCTCTAACTTTACTCACAATTTCTCTACCTCCTTCATCCTAGCAGCACAGGGGGATGTTGCAGTGAGTTCATAACACATCTCTCCTTCTCCCTTCTCCTCAAGGGAGTACTCTTCACACTCTGCCCCTACTGCAGCATGGTGTCCCTCCCACAGGAGACAGTTCTTCATGAACTTCTCCAACATGGGTACTTCTCACAGGCTGTAATTCTTCAAGACCTGCTCCAGCATGGGTCCCTTCCATGGGTGCAGACCTTCAGGAATAGATTGCTCCAGTGTGAGTACCCCTCAGGGTCACAAGTCCTGCAGCAAACCTGCTCCAGTGTGGGCTCCTCTCTCCACAGGGCCAAAGGTCCTGCCAGGAGCCTGCTCCAACACTGGCTTCTCACAGAGTCACAGCCTCCTTCAGACATCCACCTGCTTCGGCATAGCGTTCTCCATAGTGAGGTGGGTATATGCCCCACCATGAACCTCCATGGGCTGCAGGGAGACATCCTGTATCACTATGGCCTGCAACGGGAATCTCTGCTCTGGCACTTGGAGCACCCTCTTTCTTCACTGACCTTGGTGTCTTTCACATGCTCTCACTCTTCTCTCCAGCTACAGTTGTGCAGTTTTCTGACATTTTCTTAAATATGTTAAATACCTAGAGGTGCTACCACTGTCACTGATGGTCTCTGCCTTGGCCAGCAGTGGGTCCATCTTAGAGCTGGCTGGTATGGGCACTATTGGATGTAAGGGAAGCTTCTGGCAACTTCTCACAGAAGCTACCCGTCACCAAAACTTTGCAATGCAAACCTAATACAAAATGCCACAACCATTAGTACACTATCCTACCTAGAAAGAAGTGTTTGTAAATATTATCTCAGTTGCAAAATACTAAAAGGATCTATAAATGTTTTTGAAAGCAGCCTCAAAACAACTTTTCTGGTTCAAAATGATGATTAAGAGCAGGAAGTTCACCTGCTTTTCCTCCTCTTTTGAACTTCAGATCTTTTTAAGCATGAAAACATGACCAATTTTGCAGGCAGTTAGAAACAGGGAGAGAAAGCATTCCCCACTCTCCTACATTTCTGATTCCAGAAAGCTTTACAAAACCATTTCAGATTACAAGACCAGCAGTTTTCCCCTTCAGAGGTAAAACCTAGGGCTAATCCCAGAGGTTCAGAGGTAAAACCTAGGGCCAGTCCCAGAGGTTCAGAAGTAAAACCTCAGGCTGATCCCAGTAGGAAGACAGAAGCCTCCACCTCTCATCAGAGTAAACTCAGAACCTTCACAGCACCAGTCATACAGGGAAAGATTTTGGCCTGGTCTACATCATGCTTTGGAAATGTACAGTTATTAACTTAGATCAACACAAGAAGTTTACATTTGAAAGTGGAGGGGAAAACCAGCTCACCAATATGACTTCTACAATAAAAAGCACAAGAACAGCTCCTGGTTAAACGGATGTCCAGAAAAAAAAATATCTAGTGAAGCTGCCAAAGGCTCCATGGTAATTGCACTGCTATAAAACTTATCACAAGAAATTTCATCCCGACTCACTCATAAAGGGCATGCACCTCAACAAATGCGGTATCATCAGAGACTTTTATTTCCACCATGTTAAACTTACAATTCAAGGCACTGATCAAGCAAAGCTTTCACATGCACTTTTATATTTACATTGTCTAAGTAAATCCCACTGTTCCCGTGAGGAAACTCATAGCCCATAAAGCTGTTTCACTGCACAAGATGGGGAAAGACTATAGCTCAAATTACAAGCAACTGAGAGAAGAGGCTGATGCATCTTAAAACACATACACCTATAATCCCAACGGCCACTCAATATTATGGAGTCCAAAACACAAGCTAAACTCCATGTCCCATTTAAAGACAAGTTCTTGTGCGGACAAACACAAAGGAAGCGGAGCTTGTCTTTTCTTCTTCATCACCCCATAAACATGGTTCCCACACTATTTTGCAAGCATAGGAAAACTCCTGCAAACTAGATTCAAAGAGACACCCCTATTTAGGCACCCCATAATCCTTGCAGTTCTTTATAAATCCTCCACTGGTGGATGATCTGGTTACGATTAGTAATAAGAACAAAACAAGAGCAGCCTTTAGGCTGCTCTGAACTCTGTAGGTCTTTGGTCAAAATGGACAGAGCATCACCATACCATAACTGGATCTCCCATGGCTTTCTGCTTTAGTTCTGTTCATTTGTTGGGGTTTCTTTTATCCCACACCTGCATAAGGAAGCCTAAAAAAGGGGGAAGCCTGCAGCACGGAACAAGTATGCTAATGCCGTATCATACCAACTGACATGCCAACAGCAATCACAGACACCCGCTCACACGCTTCTGCCAAATAATCACTTGGGCAAACATCAACTGCAGAGATTAGAAAAGCATCTGACAAGGTGCAAATCACACAAGAAACATGAGCTGAGGGGACAGCTTAGGAAAAGTGAGGATTTAGTAAGTGAAGTGACATGAAGTTCCAAATCAAAGCTTGCAGTGCTTTTGGAAGACTGCTGAAAACCCTATCTTGGCCTTAGAGGGAAAGCTAGTAGATTTTTCCATCCCTCAGTCCCTACTGCATATCAGCTGCACAGGCAGGCTTCTAATAAAAGCAAGTGACTTACACAAACAAAAACATCTTTCTGACCTCTGGGAAGGCAGCAATACAAGCAAACAACCAGGCAGTCAGGTGGCACAAGCTATCAGGAAGCCATCAGAGCATCTCAGGGCCCTTTTGTCAGCACCAGAAAGATAAGCCACTATCACAGTAGATGACTGGGTTTCCAGAAGAAACCACCCTAGTTGCAACAAGGAGTTCAAACTATTTCTGTTTAATATAGTGGGGGTAGGAAGGCTTCTTTTGAACATGTTGAAGGAACAAGGCATTTTCCTAAATGAATTAAGGCAGAGTATCAGAACAATCTCTTGACTTATCTTTGATTTATTAAAAAGTGCTTCTACTCCAAAGGCAATTCCAATGAACATAATGAGATTTTGCTGCAAGAAAAGTCACAACCATTTACCAGCATTATCATTCATTTGTGTCTTACTTTGAAGACTCTGCCACCAAAACAAAGGGGTGGGTATTCTTTCTAAATCTTAGGACGAATTCTATAGTCCTTATTCTGATGAAGCCCTGCTGAAATGGCAACTTTGTGTAAACAGTGGTTGGCGGATGCGTGTCTTGTTTAGTATTAAGCTGTGCTTGACAGGGAGAATATAATTCTTAGCGAACTGAAAAAGATCTCAATATAGAAATGGAAGAAGTTCAGTTATCCAAAAGCGAACTGTGACCCTGCAGTGCCACAACACAGCAGAGGCAGCACTGTACTAGAGGTGTCATATTTCTACCAAGGCTATTTCTGAGTCCCTTCAAAAGATCATTTTCAAAGACAGTAGACCTTTCTTATGACCTCCATCCATTATCATCTAACAAAGCGCCTAGAAGAGCATCACAGAAATGTTAAAATCAGCATTTTGCGCCAATGTTACTCTTCTCATGTTGCTTCCATGCTGTAAACTAGTAAAGAAAAAAAAAAAGCAAAATACCTGTATAAAATAGTTATTTGTATGTACAAAGGTTTTGATATGAGAACTGCCTACACACAGTATCAAGCACATTTTGGACGCTTCTGTCATGAAGGCAAAGATGCTACAGACTGTGAGCCTTCTGTTGCTGGCTACAGATGGGCGCATACATTTGCATTGCACAACTAAGGCTCTTTTGCACTTTGAGAGACATGATGTGTGAGAAGTATAGCTAAAAAAATAAATAAATACATAAATAAATCTGTTGTAGTAGTGATCCAGTTAAAACAAGGAAGCCTTAAATGCAGTAGTCAGATCATGTTTAACTGGTTATGAAACTAATGCCATTGTTTGCATGGCTCTGAGAAACAAAACCCAAGAACAAAACAGGGTTTGTGCCGCATATCCAATGGAACTGAATCTGAGAAGTCAGTTCAGTCATTTTTGTTGCTTGCAATCACATAGACTCTGACTTCCACAAATAACTATATATTTACTGCTTGTGTCAATATACAGGGAATTCCACCTTTCTTATATACCCATAGAGCACAATTATCTCGGTTTTACCTTTCCAGTCCTTAGGGACAGCCTAAGTCAACAGGAGCAAAGTAAGGTGGTGAAGACAATAGCAGAGTCGTCTATCATAGAATCATAGAATAGTTAGGGTTGGAAAGGACCTCAAGATCATCTAGTTCCAACCCCCTTGCCAGGGGCAGGGACACCTCCCACTAAACCATGTCACCCAAGGCTATGTCCAACCTGGCCTTGAACACCGCCAGTGATGGAG
>JASSUY010008549.1:0-11570 GCA_032466535.1 Forpus xanthops
TCTCCAGGCTGCCCCAGCCCAGCTCTCTCAGCCTGGCTCCAGAGCAGAGCTGCTCCAGCCCTCACAGCAGCTCCATGTCCTCCTCTGCCCTCTCTCCACCAGCTCCACATCCCTCTTGTGCTGCTGCCCCAGAGCTGGGTCAGGACTGCAGGGGGTCTCTCCCCAGAGCTTTCACTGTATATTCCCCCAGCAGTTTGCAGCTCATGGGTTTCTTGACTGGAAATGGTTTCTTGGTGTTAATGTTCCCTATAGAATTCTCCTTTCATGAACTTTGTCTGTTTGCTTTGCTGAGCCCATGTGAAGTTTTGACATACAGTGTATTGTGGCAGCAGCTTCACATTAACAGCATGAAGGGAAACATCTGCTTCAGCATAGAATCCTAGAATCAGCTAGGTTGGAAGAGACCTTTAAGATCATCAGGTATGTCTGTAGCTTCAACCTGGCAATCAACTACATGACCTCTAGCTTGTGCGTTATGAAATGACCAATTATTCCTTATTTACTGCCTTTAAAGCACTTCTGTCGGGTTTATTTACCATTTTCGACCAGTGTGTTTCTCTTTCTAAAGCTAAAATGCCTTTGTCTGTTTAGTGGTGTCTTTTCCAGCTCCCCCAGCCAGCCTGTGGTTCTGCATTGAAGTCATGCAAAGCCCATTTCAGTTCTTCTTTGCCAAGGCATTGCAGAGAGCGTGAGGGATTGTAACCAGGCAAGTTCATGTTTGAATGCAAATAGCAGAACACAAGAGCTGAAAGAATTGAAACTGCACAAGCCCTGGCATAGACTATGGGAGATGTGCATTGAAATCCATGTTCTGCCATTGACTTGCTGGGCAACCCTGAGCAAACAAAGCAGAACAACAATCCCTTGGGCATCTATATCCCATCAGGTTCAGTGGGAGACAGATATTTCCTACTTTGGGAGGTATCATACTCTCATTGCATGAAGTTGAGCAAATTCCACTAAAAGAGGGACATAGAGATATTAAAGGCATTATAGATGTGGGGCAGTGGGTGCCTATTTTAGCATGATTGATGTGTCTGGTACAGATGGGTTAAGGCAACGGCAAGGGCTCACCATACTGTCCCTGTCATCTACTGTGGCATGATCTGAATATGAATCTATCCATGTACATTTTTTCTGCTTCCTTCTTGTGTTATCATGAAAATAAGAGTCAGTAAAAGGCTTTTTGATAACTTATATTCTACATTAGGCCTTAAGTGTTGTTGAGGGCATTGAGTTAGTTGCTATGAAGAGCTTTGATACCATTGCTAACACGTCCAGTAATAACTCCTGCAATGCCTTAATTAGAGGAAAAGGGAAGGAATGAGCATAGTGCCTCCCAAAAGCATAAATCTCCTCTAGTATTTGTAGTTTCTTGAAATCGGAGCTCTGGAGTGCACTGACTGAAATAGAAGGAGGAGAAAACTGCTTCCCCTGAGAAGGTTGGCTGCGTTTTGCTTGTTTTATGTTTCTGTACAGGTTCTTGGTTCAGCCCTGGCTTCCCACTTTAAAGGGTCTCAGTTATCATAGGATCATAGAATAGTTTGGGTTGGAAGGGAGCTTCAAGTTCATCCATTTCCAACCCCCTGCCATGGGCAGGGATGACTCACACTAGACCATGTCATCCAAGACTCCATCCACAGCCTGGCCTTGAAATAGTCTTCCTAAAGGAAAGAAAGGGGGTGAAATAGTGAATATGTAATTTTCCTATGAGGAACTTCTCTTGGTTGATGGTTTTTACCTAGGGCTGAGTATGACGCAGCCTGGTTTGCTTGGGCTCAAACCATGTACTTTACAATATATTCAGATCACATATTGCAGATTTCTGTACTTCCAGGGCTAGGGGGATGGGCCCAAAGTGTATGGCATCCAAGTTTCATGGCAGCTTTAATCTATGTATATCTGTAATGTTGTACTAAAAATGGTCCTTCCTATGAAGAGAAATGGTTCCTTGGAGCAGGATAGACAGTCAAATGCAGTAATACTAAACATCAGATTTGGAATCATAGAGTCTCAGACTGGTTTGTGATGGAAATGACCCTAAAGCTCATCCAGTTTCAACCCCTGCCATGGGCAGGGACACCTTCCACTAGAGCAGCTTGCTCCAAGCCCCTGTGTCCAACCTGGCCTTCAACACTGCCACGGATGGGGCACTTATGACTTCGGTCAACCTGCGCCAGTGCCTCAGCACCCTCACAGGAATGAATCTCTTCCTTATCTCCAACCTGAACTTCTCCTGTTTCAGTTTGAGCCCATCGCCCCTTGTCTTATCATTACAGACCCTGACGAATGCAGCTGTAAGCAGTGGAGAAATTCTGAATCATCACCCTATCTGACACACTTTTCCATTCAGTGAAGAGACAAAAGTGTCACCAGGAAGTCAACCAGATCTCTTTATTGACTATGAGGTTTTCACACTGGGCCCTCTATAAATACCTTAACTCAGGTGGGGAGACTCTTGTCACATCTCTGCTTCCTACCTGAGCCCCTGGACAAGCCAATATGGCCTTTATCTGGCCTTAGTGACTGGAAAAATACTTCAGGGCACACAAAAGCTTTGTAGAGCTGGGTTTTCACCAATCTTTTATGCTTCCAATATCACCTCTGACTGCAGTATTTCCCTATCCCATAGGAGTATTAAAAAGAGCAAAGCATATTTCAACAGTGGAAGCCACTTGTAGTGCTAGGTAGACCTACTTCATTGCTGAAACAACCACGGTTTAGCTCTTATACAACTCACTGCACTTTACCACAACGGATTACCTTTATTTAGCTCCACATCCTCGATTTTCCCCTCTTCTTCAGCCTTTGCATCCAGCTCCTGTGGCTCCTTTGAGCATCCCTGCCCTGCATGGAGGACAGAGCTGCCCAAGCAGCTTACGTGGATGGAATAACCTTCTGGAGCGGTGGTGGCTCCTCCATGCAGAGCAGCCCCTGCTTCCTGCTGCTGGTGGGGCTTGTTGCACACAGGCTTTCAGTCTCCTTTGGTGTCTTGGCAGCTCGTTGCAAGCAAGCTCTGTCACCAAAGCAGAGGCACAAAGGCTTTTGGCCACAGCCCAGGCGTGCCTCTGAATCCCCTTTCTGCAGAGTTTAATGGGAACCGAACAGAGAAGCCCCACACAGACTGTCAATGGCCAGTGTTTGCCAAGCCTAGGTTGGATGGGATCCCAAGCAACCTTCCCATGCAGAGCAGTGGGTACCCTTAGTTGGCACTGTGAGACAAGAGATGTTACAACTCTGCCTACCTGTCCTGGTGCGGTTTTTAGGGACAACCTCAATTCCAACCACCCCTTCTGTTCTGTAGTGGGGTTTTGGGTTATGTTGGAGCATCTGAGGGCCATGGGGGTTTCAGTCTGGAGAAGAGAAGGCTCAGGGGGGACCTTTTTGCTCCCTACAACTGCCTGAGAGGAGCATGGAGCCAGGAGGGGACTGGGCTCTGCTCCCAAGGAACAAGGGATGGGCCAAGAGGAAACAGCCTCAGGGTGCACCAGGGCAGTGGTGGAAACACCATCCTTGAAATGGTCTCCTTTCATTCAGACACAAGCTCACCCCAGTGCAATTGCACCAACTCGCAGTTGCACATGTGAGATGAAGCATTTGAGAACCAACACATGAATCCCAACAGCGGGACAACTCCTGTTGAGTCTATACACACAGACCCAGGCTCACTTCCATGAACAGCTGTAGTGTGTGTATGAGTCCTAAAAGAAGGATTTAATCCTTATCATTACAAACATCTTATTCCACATGAAGTGGGAATTTGATGCCAGGCCTGGGTCTGACTGACCCTGCTGGTCCTACCATTATTTGCATCTAATAGGAAATAAATCTGGTCACAATAAATCTGACACAGCTCCACCTACCATTCCTTCTTGCAGGGATATTTAAAGCCAGACAGACAGACACTGAAGCTGCTGTTATCTCTGCTCAGCAGTTCCCAGCTGGCTGATGGGACCCTTAATCTGAGCTAATCAGCACTACCTCATCCTTTCAGATGGGACTTGAATCCCTGCTCCTGCCCCACGATGCTATCATCTCCTGCCAGCTGGACGGCTAAATGCAAAGACAGCTTCAGCATCTCCAGGGGCTGGAGAACAGTGATGTGCTGCCACATTCGTGCTGGGGAGGTGTTTGTTCAGCTCTATGCATTAAAAACAATTACCAGATGAGTAAATAGATTCATTAGAGGCAGCACATACATTGGGATTGAAGTGGTTGGGCAAGAAGGAAAAGGAATAGATGAAACAGCACAGGCCAGGGGGATGGCATGGGGCAAGGGATGCATCACTAGAGGTCAAGCCTGTGTGTGAGAAGATGAAACTACAGAAGGAAGGTTGGGTTAAGAGAGGTGAAAACACAGCATGAGTGAGAGGATGAAATAGTTTCTATGATCAAGTAAATGGCAAGTCAATGGTGGAGTTAAAACTGTCTCCATCTGGGTCTGTGGAAGTCACTGGTGGGCTTAGCCCAAGCCAGTCCATGGCAAAACAGTATGGAACTGTTGTTATTTCCAATGAGTAAGCCTGGAGTAAGCCTCCTGCTTGAATGCAGCTATCTCAGCCTGCACTGAGTAGAGAGAAGTGGGTGGTGAGAAATGTTCCCTCAGGTGCCCATAGTGAAGAACTGATGGCTCTCACCTCCTGCCAAAGCACATACTAGAGACTGCTCCATGGTGCCTCCGTAGACCCAAGCTGGAGGCAGATGGTTTCACTCCACACAACAGCAGGCTCAAACTTTCTTTAAGACCAATGCTAAAATTACCACAAAATAAAAAAAAAAAAAAATATGTGATAAAATCATTTAAGACAAGTGCTTCATTTCTCACCATTCCCAGGAGTGTGATAATTTGGGTAGAACTAAAGCATCTCCTGCCAAAATGCCTCTAGCCTTGATGGAAAGGACTTGCAGGGTGCGAAAGAAGCTTCATCCTAAAGGAAGCCTTTTCCAACTAAAGGTAGGTACTTCAAAGCAGTCATTAAGGTCACTCTCCAGTCCATTTTGCTCCAAGAGACATCTAAAGCAAAGGCTTTGACTCGCTCTTTAGGGGGATCCCTTTTCCATAGTGACTTTGGAAGAAGCTCCAGATTCTGTCTTTTTGGAGTCCCCTGCACTTCCCAATGGCTGAAAGCTGAAGCTTAGGATCCTCACTTCAGACACACAAACACCTGCTCAGATTTACATGGCTTGTTCTTCCCATGATTGGATTTTGCTTGCTGGGGAGCTAAATGGCCCATCAGTGTCCGTGAATGTACTCATGGTCATGACACTCATAGTCACACTTGGTATCAAATGTGGCTGTGCCTTCTTTCTGCTAAATGTCACAGGCTGAGCATGATGTAATCCCACTCCTGAACAATTCTGATGGCTCTGCTCTGCTCCTCCCAGTCCTGACATGCCCCAGCGAGTGGATGTGGCAGTGTTCAAGGCCAGGTTGAATGGGGCTTGGAGCAAGCTGCTCTAGTGGAAGATGTCCTTGCCTATGGCAGGGGTTGGAACTGGAGGAGCTTTAAGGTCCCTCCCAAC
This sequence comes from Forpus xanthops, assembly GCA_032466535.1. NCBI lineage: Eukaryota > Metazoa > Chordata > Aves > Psittaciformes > Psittacidae > Forpus > Forpus xanthops. The sequence goes on from JASSUY010008549.1 coordinate 5,524, forward strand.
AAAAAAGATTCTATGATTCTATGATCTGCTCCCATGGTCCCTTTTCCTCTTCAATGACAGCAGTGACCCAGTGCAACCCTTGGCACCGCCACACATCCCAGCATCACACCTCTTCCAAGTGTCACCCTGGAAACTGCTTTAGTTGTTTCTCTACTATAGCCATCAAACCCCCCCTGGACACTGCTTTACAGGACCCTCCTTTAGCTTTGGGTGGCATTTATTTCCTGTCCAGTTGCATGACATCTCATTTGCCATCATGAAAAAGGCATTTCTTTGCAAAGCAGCAAAGTCTATGAAGCATTTCAGCCCTGTCTGCCAGGTTATTTATAACTCTTCTAGTTTGTCTGTCACGGATAAATGTTATCAGTTCCTGAGGATCTTGCTGTCTACACTGTCCATGTGATTTGTGCACAGAAAGCTTTTTCTTCCCTCTGGCTCCTATTCAAAATGCAAACGTACCCAAAATAACACAACTGGTGAGACAGGCGGCAGGAAAACCCAAAGGAACGGGGAGAGGAAGGGATGGTTTAAATGCCGCTCAGAAGTGATCGACAGTCACTGTTTTGGAGCACAAAAGGAATCACTTGTTTTGTTTTTAGAAGCTCAAATACACAACGCTGGAACTTCTGCACATGCTTTGCAGATGATCACTGCTTTTTGCTATACAGAGCACCCACAGCGTGTGGTCTGAGGAATGCTGTCTCACACAGAAGCAGATTGTAGGGGTAGATAAGTCCATGATTTGTGTACTTCTGACACAAGGAAAGCAAGAATCAGCCAAGACAAATCACTTCTCATTTTCTCTGGAAATACTCTTTCTATCATGCCAGAATAGGAGCAAGAGTTTCCCTGTCCTTCAGCTGAGTGGAATGACCCAAGGTTCTTCTCTTTCCTGGTGAGACCCCACTTGCAGCACTGTGTGCAGTTCTGGGATCCTCAGCATCAGAAGGACATGGAGCTGTTGGAGCGAGTCCAGAGGAGGCCATGAGGATGAGGAGGGGATGGAGCACCTCCCTTATGGAGACAGGCTGAGAACATTTGGGCTGTTGAGCCTGGAGAAGAGAAGCTGCGTGGAGACCTCAGAGCAGCTTCCAGTGTCTGAAGGGGGCTACAAGGATGCTGGAGAGGGCCTCTTCATCAGGGACTGCAGTGATAGGACAAGGGGTGATGGGATCAAACTGAAACAGGGGAAGTTCAGGTTGGCTATAAGGTAGAAGTTCTTTACTGTGAGGGTGCTGAGGCACTGGTGCAGGTTGACCAAAGTCGTAAGTGCCCCATCTGTGGCAGTGTTGGACACAGGGGCTTGGAGCAAGCTGCTCTAGTGCAAGGTGTCCTTGTTCATGTCAGGGGTTGGAATTGGGTGAGCTTTAAGGTCCTTCCAACACAAAATGTTCTACAATATGAATCATGAGTCAAGTGATGATAGGGAGTCCCAAGCCACACACTTTGAGAGGGTGCCCATACCAAAGCAGTGAATTGCTTAAGGCACAGGGAAACAGTAAAAGAAGCAAAAACGGGGAGGAAACTGTGTTCCTCAGGAGATCAGGCTATAGAAGGATAGAGGTATTTTGCCCTGAAGGCTATCACAGCTCAGGTTGATGGGCTTGTGCTTTCTTTTTTGCCAATTTAACCAGCTGAAGGAAAGGTGCCAGTTTCTTCCCATATCTCCATTCCATTAAACATCCCACTGTGAATGCAATTTGACTGCAGTAAAATTGCCTTTTACCAGCATGAAATTCCTTTTCTGCCCTCGTGGGAATAACCTATATGAGCACTGATTCTCCTTCATCTTGCTTAAAGAACACATTATGCTGCTCATTATCTGATAAAAGGGCTAAAGCACATGCGAAGGCCTTAAGGAGAATTTGAGGCTGAAAACATCCAAATAGTGCTCCTTGACAATCAGAATGACTCTGATAGCCCTGAGACTTCTTAGATGTGACTATGAAGACCATAAGGCACATTTTATGCAGTGAAACACTGTGCTTGCCTCTTCAGCAATGGAAGAGCATACAATTCCTAAAGAGAAGAGATCAGTGTGTCCTAGTACAACCAGTTCTGGTTCTTCAGTGGGGAGTTCTGTCTGCTATGTTGTACAGGTAAGCCTTATGCCATTATGAAGAAGAGGTGAACTTCTCAGAGTTGATAGAGGTACTAAAGAGGACCTCATAGAAAACAGCTATATGGGGGAAACAGTCAAAACCTCATTCAAGACAACTAAATGGCCCTGAAAGGGGAGCATCTGGACCAGTGGACAAAGTAATTTCCTCTACTTCAGGAAGAAGTCATCATTGGGGTGAGCAAAGGAAGGTGCAGAGAAGCCATCAGCCAGGCAGCAGCCCCCTATAGGGGGTACACCCCACATTGTACAAGTAATGGGAGTTTAAGAGACCCTACTCTATAATGACACCAAAATCTATGGTTATTCTACCTAATCAGATGTACTCATGATCATTTCTAGACTTGAGACCAATTGGCTTAGAACAATACAGTGAGTGTAATTGAAAACTCACCCTCCAAATGAGCTGCACATTCTGGCTCAAGGGAGTCTGTATCAAATCTGTTAAGTCTTGAGTTTATTTTAATACTTGCTAGCCTAGTGCAGAGTCAAAATGAGCCAAATGCATTTCTGCAGCTACCATGCTTCAGGTCTTCATGCTTCATTCCTACATGTTAATATTCCCCCTACTTCTGCTTTCTGAAGAAGGAGCTCTTGGCTACATCATTCGCTTGTCCTCTCAATGACAACCACACAGTGAGACAGCAACACAATCACAAAACATATATGAAAAGAGACAGATATCTAGGCTTTAAGAGAATAGACCCTCACACAGCCCATGCAGAAAGGAGCCAGAGCTTGGACTATTTAACCAGGCTTTTGGGGACTCCGTGCAAAGATTTTCTTGGAATATCAGTATTGAAGTCTCAATCTCAGCTTTCCACTGTAATGGGTCTAATTCCTCATGGACATTAATGACCATTTAGACCACCACAATGGTTTGAACCAGGGTTCTACAGAGATAAATACCTGATAGCTTTAGCTAAAGGATTGGATCCTGTAACTATAATTTGTTACTGCAACAGTCTTGTGCATCAGAAAGCAGCAATTACATGTCCTTGTAAGACTGTAAGACTCTGCTGCAAGCATAAAGGAAAACTGTCATCTATAGCCACAAAAAACTAAGGTCAAATTCAGCAGTCCCAGGAGCTGCAACGATGCTTGAATCCTGCTGTGGTGAAGTCTTAAATGCAGCTTCACACAGCCCAGCACCTTTTCATCTTCTCATCGAGATCAGCATCAAAGCCACTGATACCATAAAGCCATCATCAGGGGCTGGTTGGAGCATCTTCAGTGGCTTCTATTGCCCTTCTCCATACAAAAATGAGGGGTCTGTCCATGCTGCATGGCCACTGTCTCAAGGGGAAGCTCTGGGTGGAAGTGGATGCAGTTGAAGCCCTGTGGTCATCTGTTGGTGTGCTGCAGGATGGTGACACAGCCGTGGTAACTGGTACAGCGCTGCAGTGGAGGCTGCTGCTCCACACTGCCCGTCACTGGGTTGAAAGTGAATGCCTTATCCGTGCCTTCTCCATTCTCATCCCGGCCACCCAGGATGTAGATCTTCCCTCCACACACCGTCAGGCCACAGCTCTCCTGGAAAGCAGAAGGAAGCCCTAGAGATGAGGAGTAAGCCTCAAGCTTTAGGTGATGGGGTTAAGTCATTGCAATGGGCTCAAATCTCACCTGCCCAGAAGAGGGAAAGGGAAGGGGAAGAAGAAAGAGAAGGGGAATGGGAAGGGGGTAGGATAAATGATGTTTGGCTCTTGGGGTGCTACAATCCTACTATTTCAGTTACAGTTCAGGTATTTGACATGCCTCAAAACAGTGACGGGATCACTGCTGTTTCTGGCAGCCCCCCAGGAGCAGCATAGGCTCACAAGCACAACAAAAGCCCAGAGAACCATCCATCACATCCATGTCTAAGCCACTTACTAGGGTGCATCCCACCATTGCTCTTCACTGTGCCACAGTTCACACTGCAGCATGGCCTTGGAGATCCATGTTTAGTGTCAACCATGATGACACTAAAACACAATACACAACCACCATGAGTGTGTGTTCAGTCCATGGACCAGACTAGAGCCTGTATAACCCTCACCCTGAAACACATAGCATGGTCCTCAACACCAACAGTTTCACCCTACGGATACACTCATCTAGAATTAATAGCTAGTTTAGACCCAGCCTAAGCAAGAAAACTTGGGTTTGCCTTGGAGGAGACCTCCTCCAGGCACTATGGACACTGGTGGTGAACACATCATGAACACATATTCAAATATGTTTGAATTGCTCTGCACATTCACATGCTCAGAGCCAAATCCATAATGTATTTTCCTTGCCTTCAATCTCAGCAAAACCCAAATGCCTGCTGTTCTGTATAGAGAGGAAAGGCTTAGAGTTTCTTCCCTGATCTTCCTCCTTACCAGAGGCCCAGGGAGGGCAGCCACTTCTCTCCAGCTGTCTTTCCTTGGATCATAGCTGAAGATTTTACTGAGGAGCCCACCCACAACATAAATGATGTTGTCCAAGCAGACGGCACTGATGCACCTCTGGTAGAAAGGGGTAGGAGACAAGAGTGTCCACTTGTTGTCCTCTGGGTCATAACATTGGACCTGAAAGGAGAAACACAGCTGTAGGAATATGTTTACCACATCTCCCTGCTTGAATGAAGCTGCTATTCACTAGAATAACAGGACATAGGGATAGAAAAACAGATGGGAGCTTAAGCACACAGAGAGCAAAGGGATGAGAGGTTCTAGCATTGCTTCTTGCATTCAAGTTCCCCAGATAAATATAAGCCCCCAGAGTGGCTGCTCTCAACCCAGACTGCACATGATGAAGTGTTCAGGGTTGGAGCTGAGGGGCATTAATGGCTCTTCCTGAAGCTTAAGAGACCAGAAACATCATGTTTTGTCTTCCAAAGGTCTCCTCTAGGAAGGTACTATTGCTGCTGCTTATCTGAATGGATGTTCACACTGTTGGAGGTTTGTTCTAAGGTGACTCAGAGCTGACCAGGCTCTACTGAAACCATGCCTAATATACTCTTAACTCCTGACACCTTCGCTTCTGGTCTATAAGTCTCATTGGCTTCCATTTAAATGCATGACTTCACATCTTATTATAAGGGAGGCTCCATTAGTCTTCCAGAAAAGGTCAAGGACAACCCCATTCCCTCCACATTCCCTGGCAAACCTTCTTTTTCGTGTCCCCATCCATCCCCGATGCCCCAGTAATACCTTGTCGGTGTTAGCGGTGTCATCCACAGCACCTCCCAGCACATAGAGCTTGTTGAGGCAGGAGACCACAGCCGCTGAGCTCACGGCCTGAGGCAGCGGGGCCAAGGTTGACCAAGTGTTGGAGAAAGGGTCATAGCACTCCAGACTGGAGAGGCGGTAAAAGCCATCAAAGCCTCCAACAGCATAGATCTGCCACAAGAGAAGCAAAGCAAGTGGATTAGAAACTCCTGGACTCACCTAAACTGCTTTACTGTTATGGTGTATGGGAGGAAAGATCAGGACTGGACAGAAAGATTGACATCAATCCATGGAAAAACCTTGGGATTGGATTAAATGACCTTTAAAGGTTCTCTCCAACCCAAACCATTCTATGATTCTATGAAGTGTATATCTTTCGCCCAAAGACTTAACACAGCTATCTGTAGAAGTCTTGCACCATGATAGATATTAATGCTACAACTTCCTTTGTGGTTACATCAGGTGACAACACACACAGAGTGACATCTTCATTATGTCCTAGCTGTCCTCCCATCAAATCATTGGTGACATGGACAGTGGGATTGAGTGCGCACTCAGCAAGTTTGCTGATGACACCAAGCTGTGTGGTTCAGTTGATACGCAGGAGGGAAGGAATGCCATCCAGAGGGACCTGGACACGCTTGTGAGGTGGGATGGTGCCAACCTGATGGAGTTTAACCATGCCAAGTGCAAGGTCCTACACCTGGGTTGGAGCAATCCCAGGCACAGCTCCA
>JASSUY010008550.1:0-33709 GCA_032466535.1 Forpus xanthops
CATGGACTTGTATACATTCAGGTATCTCAAATCAGATCCTCTCCGACAGTGGGCCCAAGGTCTTCATTCTCACAGTCCCTGCATCCTCCTTCCAAGGCTTGGGTGGTAAGGTCAGAACATTTGCCAGTGAAGACTAAGGCAAAGAAGTCATTAAGAACCTCAGCTTTCTAAAAATCCAGGGTAGCAAATTGATGTCTCTCCAACTAAGAAACAAGGATGTCATGTGAGACAGTGTCGAGTCCTTCACAGAAGTCCAGGTAGATGACAGCAACTGCTCTACCCTGTCCATCAGTTCCATAGTCCCATCACAGAAAGCCACTAGAATGGTCAGGCAGGATTTCCCATTAGTGAAGTCATGCTGGCTGTCACCAAGCACCTTGATGTTTTTCACGTGCGTTAGCATGCCTTCCAAGGACTTTGCTCCAAGATTTTTGCCAGGCAAAGAGGTGAGAGTGGCTGGTCTGTAGTTCCCCGGCTTGAAATGGCTATAAATGTGTTGTTGGCTATCTTTTCCTGGGTTGTCAAAAGGATGCTTATAAATGAAAGTATTGTTCTAGTAAGCAATCATCTCTTAGTGGGACAGTATATGATAAATTTTAAGCACATAGCTGCAGCATTAAATTTATTGCATTTTACATCAGATATTGTCACACAGAGATGCATTTCTTTTCCTAATTTTTGAGGTAAAAGTATTGTTGGAAGACTAAAAAGTGGACACTCTGTCAGAATGATACGAGATCCAGGGTGTACCTTACAATTTAACACTGTATGTTTCGGGATAGCATCAACTATAAATTGAAAGTGATATAGAAAACCTACTTTCACTATGGCAGCTGTAAAGGTATCCTGAATATTGCTGGAGTTTATTTATTTGAGTGTGCTTACCCTAAAAACTTGGATTTCTTTTAATTCTGAGTATGCTTTAAAAATTCATAGTCCACAACTAAATTTCTTTCCATACCTGAAGAGAATCAGAAAATTATGGCTTAACATCTGTGCATTTTATAACTGGTATTTCAGGTGATAACTTATTCTCCAAGAGTAAAATTGAAAGCACAAATGATAAAGACTCATTTGAAAAGTCAATTTTTCTCTCAAAGCGTTGCTTTCAAGCCTGAAAGCAAGGCCCAGGCACTCTGTCTCTATCTCCTTGGGAGCTACAGGATCACCAAGAGTGGTCTAGGTTCCACAAGTAACAATTTCTCACAGTCTTGAAAGCAATTTTATCAAAAACACTTTGGCAAAGTATACTTACCAATAAAATATTCTATTGTCAAGGTCTTTTTAAATTGGAAAATTAGTTGATCAATCTATTCTTGTAAAATGGATCGGTATACCCAAACACAAAGTATAGTCAAAAATAGTCAATACCTTATATTCAGACAGTGCTGGAAGAAGCATATTATACCACAGATTTTGCTGCAAGAGTCCCATGGAAACAGAGACAATTCAGCTCCCGTAAATCAGAGGATATAACACTTCCCCCCCACTTTGAGTTGGGCGTAAGGCAGTCTCTTACACTGACACTATAAGAACACTTATTAAATTTAATTTTCTTCTAGAATGTTTTCCTGAATCATGAGGTAGACCTGCCACAACTTTCAAATCACACCTTTAAGCCCAATGCATCTTTTTCTTAGGCCAGCTATTGTTGCAGGCATAGAGTAGTGACATGATCCTTGTCTTCCTGCTTTATAAAACTGGATTCATTTTTTTTTGCTGGTAAATGCTCTTTTATTTCTTCAGAACCTAACCTTGGCTCTTGCAGATAGGCTGCTCACTTTAGATAGTCTCATGTTTATTTCCCTATCCAGAATCACATGACATGACATGTGGAGGTTTCACTCACTAGGAGTGATGAATAACCATTAGTGGGTTATGTTAAGCAGTGGATAAGGCTTACTGGGAAGAGGCTGATGCCTAAAACTGAATGCTGGTAGACCAAACTGCTGCTGAAAGGCACAGAGGGAAAGGGAAAAACTCTGGTGTGTAGGAAAAAGTCATCAATATACAACAGATGCCAGGTCAAGCCTCCAGGAGACTTAGTACCAGACCGTAGGCAGGAAACAACCTAAAATACACACATATTAATTTTCTTAAGTCTCACAGGGCGTATATGCAAGCACAGTGTTACATGGAGAAGCAGAAAAATGAGAGCTTGCAATTTGTTACTTGAAGGAGAAGCAATATTAGAAACACCACCATATGCACTGACACTAATGAGGATTACATCTAGAAACTTTCATGAAGTACATCTTCTAGGTCAGTTTCTATTCAACCCTCAAGTTGACTTTATGGTTCAGTCTTTTCTGACTAATTGTTTTTCTCTGCCAGCCATATAGAAAAACTACCTGAGATCTGCTAACACACTGATTTAATTCTTGACTATTTTCCTACTTTTAGGAAAAAATATATATAGTGCTTTATAGTGTTGAAAACTATACTGATAATGATCTCTGCCTTCTCTATTGCCACACTGTCTGCCTGGCAGAAAATTCTTAACAATGTGCTCAGTTAAGATTATGGAAGCAAAGATTTTCCCTGCATCAACAAGTGGATAAATGATTTAGGGACTATTCTCTATATATTTGCAACTCTTTGATTAAATCAGTAGACGCATCTTTGAATTCTCAAAAGAATATAAAAAAAAAAATCAATAATTTTTTAACGTGTGGCTTCTAAAAGTCGAAACATTTTTTTAGATGGTGTTGAAAAACATCTCACCATTTCTTCCAGTTACTTCCCAAACTTCTTAGATGTGTTCTCTGCAAATAACAGTCAGCAAGTATCCACAGACACTCTACAAGTTTATATAGACCCTGGCTTGTTCAAGCTAAATGTCCAGAACAATTCTGATGGAGACAAATGTCCATTTAATTAAGCATGAAAAAAAAAAAGACAAGAAAGGAAATTTTCTAATAGACAGCCTGTCTTTAAAAAATGAGTTTTCAGCATCAAAAAGCAGCATATGAACACTTACTGATATTTTAGTTCTACATCTCAAATACAACAGACCAACGACATAATTTATTAAGAATTGGCAGTCTGGTACTGGCTGGGGTCTTTTACTCCATTGTGTTCTGATTCCTTTCTTTATTCTTTCCGCTTATTTTGACTTCTTAGAAGAGCTTCGTCATTTGCTAATGCACTACTCCAATTCCAGACTTACACTTGATTGTATAACAAATAAACTGCATATACAATTCAGACATATTTTAAAAATATTACTGTCACAAGAAAACAATAGGTAAAAATAAGTAATCTTTGTCAAAAGTTAACTCTTCTGTCCTAGCTTCCTTTGTCTTACAAGGATCAGTGGTTTTGTCAGACTTGCTGTGTTCAACCAGATTCAGTTTTGTACTTGTATTTGAATTATTTGTGGATAATGTTTCTCCTCAAATATTTCAAGATGATTCACCTTGATTTTGTAGCAATCTATAGACCTTCCAAAAATAACAGTGTTATGTTACTCTTCTTTCTTTTCTTACTGAAATAAAAGTTTAAACAATGTTTCAAACAGAATAGTACGGTTACAAAGTTAAATGAGAATAGATATGACAATCATGAATTAGATAAGGATGGAGACGATTTATTAACTCACTGGCCTAGGCAAGCAGAAAACGTCAGGCAAACAATCTCTCATGGGGGGTTCAGAACCTTGCACAGGCTTCACCACGATGCTTCAATGTCTCCCCACAGGTGTTAAAAACTGTCCTGGTTTTGGCTAGGATACAGTTAGCTTTCTTCTTAGTAGATTGTACAGTGCTGTCTTTTGGATTTAAGTGTGAGAATAATGTTGACAACACACCGATATTAATTGTTGACAAAGACCTGAAGGACTTCAGATTCTCTAAAGATTCTCCTTCAGACTGAAAAAAAAATAACTTTTCTCTATTTTCATCAGGAATCAAAGGGAAAGACTAAAGATAAAGCTCAAAACTAAGCAGCAAAAGGAAACACTGGACACAAAAAGGATAAGAATTTTCCTTCAGAAGAGACACTTTTTTAACATTCAAGGGTTTTGGAATTAGGCCCTTAAGTCCTGAATTTGCCTCTTCACAAATTTACAGTCCAAGCAGTTCTCAGAGATCCTACCAGTGTCATGGGTTCTTATATTAGAACAGCAAGGAATAATAAAGCCAAGTGCAGATGGAATTAACATGAATCATAAATTCTGGATTTGCCACTGCGGTGGCATATTGCTTTTATGACTGAGATACAGGTTACTTCAAGCCAGGTTTCTTCAGTTTAGTCTACAGAAGAAAAACTGTGAAAAAGATTATTAACGTATTTTCCTATACTGAAAGATAAAACAGCTTTTAATAAACAAGTTTAGGATACCTTGATTTGATTTCTTTTTCATATTACAGGAAGGGAGTAAAGAGCATCACCATTCATATGGAGTGAGGTGGATCGATACGGAAGAGTAGGCCAGGTCCATTAAATGCTTGAGGTTCAAATGTTTGAAATATCAATGAGTACCACAAGAGTGAATGATACAGTGAATGCATCAATTAAAATGCTTTGGTTTTATCAAGTGGTGGCAAGACATCAGTACTCTTTTCATTATTTCACTGTTCATGCTTGGTTTGTGCTATCTTTTTACTGGGTGCACCTCGTATTTGTTTTTTAATGAGAGATTTCAAGAAACACTCATGAAAGCCAAGTAGCATGAAAACACCTCTCTGTACTCCAGACAATGCAGGCACAGTACTCTATGAAGACCCCCTCACAAGCCTGTTTAACCAAGATTTCTTTTTCTGCTGGGGAGAGTTAAATGCTTGAGTAAAGACCATCCCAAACTCTTGTATAATAACCCAACCTGTGCACACTATGTTACCTACTGACACACAGAGAAACTCAGGGATATCTGGACTGGTCAGTCTTGCTAAAGCCTTTGTCATCAACCCTTTCTTTCGATGAAAAGCTTCAGGTCATCAAAAATCCTCTTTAGTGACCTGCTGCACAGTGTAGTGTATTGTTTGCCTGAGAGGAACTATTGCCCTCTTTCTTCAGTTCATTTTCCATCATGGGAAACTTTAACAGTTATCTGGTTTAATGCAATATATTTTCCCCATCCTCCATCAAAAATATTATGTTCACAAATAAACGTGAATAGCAATTGATTTAGTGTTACATCACTATGAATATACCCAATTTAGAAAGTTATTATAAAAGAAGTTCCTAGCATGGTGATACAGTACAGCATGAGTGATGCAAGTAAAAAAGTTTCTATTTTAGTAGTCAACAAAAGTAAGACATCAACTCAATGAAGTCACACTCTGCCTAACTCAGGGGATACTAAGGATGTGTCCATGTCTCCATGATCAGCGGTCCGTTCATTCTTCTGTATATAGTACATCATGCATTTACATCAAGGGTGCTTGTACACCCTGAGGAAGTAAGCCCTCCTGAAGTTTAAACAAATCACAAAGCTGCAGTCAAAATTCCAGTCTCTGAGCTCAAAAGCAGATCTCTCTTGCTACTGAAACAAGCACACGCATGTTCCACTAGCACATGCATTAGAAATCTGCACTGCAGATAAAGGATCTCCAGTATAGACAGAAGAAGAAATGATCTGCTCATCAGTTCTACATATCATTTACTTAATAATGTAAACACACTACATACTTTCACCTGATAGAGGTTTTGGAACTGAGATTTCAGTCTGATAAGTACACAGCTATAAATATATATACTAGTAATGATGGTTTTCCAGTAATATTTTGTTACCATCATTGCCTCTTACTGGCACACCCCATTAAAAAAACACTCAAAGAGATAGATTTTAGATATATATCAGGTTGCCGTCAATATTGCAAATGAAGCCTGTTTGAATACACTGGAAACATTTGCTTCTAACAGGCAGGGATTTTCTAATACATATAAATGTTTATATATGCATATATATATATATGTATATATATATAAAAATATGCAATGTGTGTACATGCACACAAACATTTTGGAAATTCCACTCATATCCAAAGATTTTTTAATGTGCTTCTCTCTGATACACGGGTGGGTTTTGACAAGTCAGCATGTACTTCCATATTTTCAAATGTACTTTTACTTAAAAATACAATTTTCAAATGCCAAAGAGTACACAAACTGAACATCTATCAGAGGTATTAAGAGGAGGAAAGACCTCAGCCATCCAGTCCATCTGCTAGATGATACAAGATTATTGCCTGTATCATGTTTTCTCTTGTTAAGTCTCACTAACTATCCTTCCACCACATGCTACAGATTATTACACTCCCTAATGTGTGCCACTTAAGTTTTTCCATTACAGCCTGAAGTTTCTTTAAGTCATCCTCAGCTCCACTTTACTCCTTTGTGCTACTCAGACTTCTCCTATCTTTAATGACAGGGAGGCTGTCTTCTTTTTTGTTTTCTTTATTTTTTTTCCTTCATCCCTGCACCAGCTCCCCTTTCTCTATGGCATCATTCATGACTATTTGGGATTCACTTTTGAGTCTGCAATGGTCTCCAGCACCAAATTACTAGATTTTTCAAAGGTTTTCGTGCTTTCTCTCTTCTCTGATTCTTCTTCATTCTAACTCGCTTGGACCATACTTCCCACAAATAACAGAAAATCCTCATAATTTCTTTCCTTTAAGCACTCTTTTACTACCACACTGAAAAAAACAGTATCTGGGAAATGGGTTATGGATGAGTGATATCATTGCCTAGTGTGCCATTACTGCCTTTATTATCCTCTGTCCCTGTATCCCTCTCCCCTCCCACACTCCTTTTCAGCAACCTATGGTTCCTGTTATCTGTTAGCCATTAAGCATTCTGGGGCAAGGTCTGCAATCAAGACACCTAGGCACTCTGACAACGCAAAATAGAAATGCTAATTATTGCCCTGATATATTTGGACACTTATTCATGAGTTCATGCTTACCATGCATTACATACAAGTCAAAATGTCCATCCCATTGATATTGGTAAGATAATTCTAATATTCCTAAATTATCTTTCATACTAATATAATGAGGTAAAACCTCATTAGTTGCCTTCATTTACTTTTGTTGCCTTTCTACCCATTCCTCTAGACCCTTTGATGCAATTTGCCAATTCCTTGCTGTTCCATATTATCATGTGCTCAGTCTCCTAACCTGAGCATCCCTTTGCTTAGCTAGACAAAAACCGGGAGACACAATATTATAAAAAAAATTATCAATAGTTTCCTTCAACAGGAAACCTTCTCTCCTCACAGCCTAAAAGGAAATCTAATTAGAGGCATTAATAGTAGTACCATTGTTTCCCTCAGAGAAGTTGGAAGTGACCACATTGTGACAGATGTAAGAGGACATTTTTTATTAGGGCAGGAAAAATTTCATGATAAAAACTCTAGTTGGATTAGCAGTGTAAGTGCTGCTTGAACTTCTCACAAATACTGCAGGTCCCAACACATCAGTTTACACCACTCAGCTTTGAAGCTGATGGATCAAATAACTGTCTTCTAGTCAGGTTAAATAAATTAAACTTATTCCATGAACAAAGACATATGAAATAGAGCAAAACACTTCCCAAGCTCATTACATATGCAGGAAATTGCATTCAAGATGTACAGAGCAACATGGGAGTTAGATTTGAAGGAAGGTTATATGGGCATGTGAAAGAGAGGGAAATGGAGATATGTACAACCACTTAGACAGTTTGTGTAGACGTTATCCATAGCACAGCCTTGTTTAGAAGAGCTTGAAAAAGCCCTGGAAGAGAGTGCTTTGAGGCAGAGTAATGGGAAGAGAAGGCCTCGAATCAGGGAAATTTTCTCCAATTGTTATTTCTTCCATGTTTAAAACCCCAAAGCTTCATACACTGTACCATGTGGCATGGAGATAACATGAGTAGAATAACTGAGTTAGCATAAAGCGCTATCTGGGCAATGTAACTCCCTTGAGATTACCAGGATCACATCAAAAAAGAACTAACTTTTTTTTTTTTTCTTTTTTTTTTTTTTAATGAAAGACACTGTGAACATCAAATGCAGTATTGGCCAACCCCTGAGGATGTCATGAGTGACAACACTGTGTCATAGTACAAGCTTTTACAGTGCCTAGTACAATGTGGTCCCCAACCCTGAAGGAGGCTTATACATACTACCTAAGGACAAATAAATTATAATAAATGCATGTAAGTAAACAGACATTTAACGGTAGTCAAGACATATTGTTATGCTTTCTCCATCTTAAAAACCTTTACTAAAAAGTATTTTGGACCATTTTCAGGTTTTTATTTCTTATAAATTTCCTTATAAACTATATCAAAGAAACATTCGAGAAAATACTGCTTAGGCTATCATGTCACATTTTCTACAATGTTAAGGGAATGCTTTCCCTTCCTGCCCTTCTGCAGCCTATGGTGGGGTTCTTAGCAGGAAGGGCAAAATGCTTTTTGGGTATTGCTTTCATCTTTTTTAATTTTGTTGCTGCATATTGTCTCATACACATTTGTCTAGGGATGCAATATGCAGAGACACTATATCATAGTTTCAATATGACACGTTGCGAACCTTCTGGCTTCCAGTCCAAGAGCCAAATGGCATTGTGTATTCCCTCCATTTGGCCTCATTTTCATGTTCCCCCTTTGCACTCAGGCTGACAAGAGGAGCATATGAAGCTTTCTCTTGCTGCTGCATCTTGACCTTGACTTTACAGCTTTAGCAAAGGCTACTTGCATGCACAGGGCAGCTATTGTCCGCAGCCAAGTCCTGCTTTCTTTTGACATTAAAGGAGTAAAAGGCCACCTGATAGACTCCCTTCTCATCCCCAACGTTTCTGTCCTGCTTTTTCCTCTGCAAATATTTTTGTACCGACTTATTTTTCTCAGGTCAGGCTTACAGCATCTTCCTTTCTTTTTTTCCTCTCTGTTGTTCCTAACCCTCCTCTCCTTTCCCTGCACACACGCACATGCGCGCACACACACAGACACACACGCGCACGCATACACACACAGAAGAAAATCTATATGTGTCAGACATTCAGCAAGGGAAAGACAAAGGCACTGAGTTAATTACCCATCATTTACTGCTGCTGAGAAGAACAGATGGTAGCAGGCGATATGTAAATGGCAAGGGGCAGTGAATTATTCGATTTTTTTAGATTAATCGTCGATGACAAAGGAAGTGATTACAAGCTGTGACATTTATACAAATGTATAAAGTACATAATGCTAGAAAAAAAGAGCTTAATATTATTACGAGGATGTCAAGCATGTGAACACCATTGTCATAATACAAAGCAACGCATTTTGTAAGATCCAAGGATCTGCTTTTCTTTCATTTGCAAACTTTAGTAAGTCCTAGCCTCTGGAAATAAAATTTCCCAAAATTAATCTATGCCTGACAATTATGGAAAAAAAAATAAAGAGAAATGTTTGGGTGCTTTTGCATATTTCCCATAATGCAGAACAGTGCCTAGTCTGAACAGCAGAGCTTTGAAGCTGGTGTCGAACCAGTGTGTAGAACTGTAAAATAGAAAAATGTGCTAATAAAATACATCGACAGGAAGTGGAAAATAAAAAGAAAGGTGATGTTTAAACTGGCAGGCCCTCTGTGAGGACAGGAGGGCAAAAAGTGAGGTGAAAGCGAAGACAGAAGTGAGTACTGTTTGTTTACCGCTTGGCTGAAAAATAATTGTTTTAGAGACTTTGAAGGTCAGAATGACATAATTTCCAGGCCAGGCCTTGCTGTTTTCACACAAACACCCAACCTGCTCATCCTCAAGGTAGTCTACTGCATTTTCTGCTGCATAAATGATTAATTGGTACATGAGGAAAACAGATGCTTTCTTTTGCAGATCATAGAAGCCTCTCCATCATCAAAATGTCTTCAATCACCTAATTATTAAATCTATATGGTGCTAATAATACAGCTGGGAGAAGCCAGTGAGCCGCAAATTTTGTTCCTTGTGAAGCATCCCAATCTACTCACTGTATCTCTTGTTTCACATCTTGCAGTGAACTACTCTCTGCAACATCAGCAAGGGAAATGGAAGAGAGAGTTCGGGACAAGCCTGTTTATCTGCTTGAGAAATACTTTCCAATCAAGCAAAGCAAAACATCACCAAAATTACTGTGAAACACTCCACTGTTATGCATGCTTTGTTGATTACAGAGGGGTGAAGGAGGAACAGAATAACATTATATTAGTCAGCAGTGCTGGATAGTATGTTTAAATCTAGCAATCCATTCTGCATGAATATTGTTTCAGGAATAAAGTGCTGGCTGAACCAATCTGCCCTGAAGAAAGAGAAGGATAAAATGCTGTAGCGCATCAGTATTTTCAGTGTGGTGTTACTGGAAGCCAGATACTCAAGATAAGCCACATGAGCTGAGTTATTGGTTTCTAAGAGGATGTTTTCCTTTCTTTTTCCCTCTAGTTAACGTTACCTTCATGAAATGCAATTAATGCAATAATATAGCTTCTACTCTGTTCAGAGGTGTACATGCAAGGTTGGTTAGTATATTTCTCTTTCTCTAGATAAACATAGTATGGACCCCAGAGTAAAAACGCATATGCAGTTAGTGAAATAATCGAGCTGTATCCATTTCTCCTGACTACAAAGACTAAACTGAAAGTCTCCCAAATCAGTCCACATTGCATATAATATCATGCTACCTACTTATTTCCATGGGAGGGGGGAATTATGAGTTAAAATTGTAACCTGGGGGTGAAGAAAAGCAGTCATTTCTCTCTTATAAGGCTAGAAAGCAGAACAAGATTCTCCCTGAAAATTAAAGAAAAGGAAAACATCTTTCCTATATAGGAAAAATGAATGAGCATGACTTTGTAAAAATATCTAGGTGAGTGTCAATGGCTGTATTTCTTAGCCCTCCCTAGACAACACAAAAAGGTTTCAGTGAGAATACCCTCACTCCCTCCTCCCCCACCTCTTTTTTTTAAACAAAGGATGGATGATTTATGACATGGGCATAAGCATATACAGCTTTCTTGGACCTATAGATTCATATTTATGAGATTTTTTTTTTTTTAATATCGTAGGTAGACCATACGTTACAACAGTCTTTCAAAGGACAAAAAGCAACATCTACAGGGAAACATGTTTTTATTTGGATAAAATGGCTGAATCTGAATCCACGCCATATCTAGCCATCTATTTATACACATTCCTGTGACACAACAAATTCATGAGGGAAGAGAAAATAAAATATCCATGTATTACTACAGCTTTCCACTGGTTTGGAGATACTTATTTATGAAAACCACAGGTAGTCATTATTTATAGTCCTGATCTTCTTATTCTTTTATTTTTTTACTAAAATAAAGATGAAATTGGAATTGATTTTTGGAGGGACATTCATACTGAAAGCAGGATCATTTTATATTTTTTCAAGTTGAAGTCTGCATTCATTACTTGGAAGAAATGTAAGAACAGCAAGCTAAAGTATTTTCATTTGTGGCCCATATTTATTTTACAGGAAGGTTGTCACTGCACCATTGCATGAAAATGGAATTTGAACTATTGCTTGCACAATAAAATGAACTTCAATGCACTCCATTCATACACATTGAAATTGTACAGTGGGTATATATTTTTCTTGTGAATGTATGCATGTAAACACACATTTATATAGACAGTGATTTTTGCTTGATTGGCTATATAGTTTGTGTCTTAAGAAGGCAAGCACACTTAAAAATAACAGCCTTCCTTTAAGGAGATAGATGCACATATTTATATAAAGATGTGTATGTTAGCCATCATACATGTATAAGCACTTTTGTTAGTAATGTGGCTTTTTTCGATTCACTGCTGTCCACATTAAAATAACTGTGAATTTCATTTTCTGTGCATTACAGAATATATACACTTCAGTCTAACTAACCTGCTAGAGCTTGAATATGCCTTATGACTAGCATCTATCCAGTCACTGAGAAATGGATAAAAAACTAAATAGTAGAATAGGAAGGCCTATTGTGGCAGTGAAGAGGTGAGTCAAGGCATCAAGACAGTGTTTAGTGAAAGATATCAAGCATTGGGTAGCAATTAAACACCCCAGAAAGACTAGGTTATTTTTCAGTTTATTGTATGGCTTCCTACAGTGGAGCCAATAATATATTCCATCTTAATAGGGATATAATAAAAAGACCAGCTAGCTAGGAAAGCAAATATTTTCCTTTAAGTCACTTTCATGTTTATTAGCATGAATTTTCATTTTGCCATTAACATGCACATCTATCTTTGTGCATTATGCTTAAAAACACACATCATAAAGGCAAACATTACTAAAAAAATATATTTAGCAAAGCACATATAGATATATCATTTTATTTTTGGTAGTCTTTAAGCATTGCAAGTCATTTAAAATTATCACATTACTAATATCTTCCTATTCCTAAAATACCTCACAGAGTTCTGGATTGTGCCTTTCCAAAAGCAGATAAGCAAGTCAGGCAGCATTAGTATTCCAAAAATACCAAAACAAAGCAACAACAAAACAGATAGAGAAATACTTAGACGATGTCCCTTTAAGCATTTCTTTCAATTCACTTCAGCTGACTCCACTTTTATATAGGTTATAGGATTTACTATAGCAACCTAACAACCCTCTCGTTTCCCCCCCCAAAAAAGCGCACTTCCCCCTTCTTTGTGACTTAAATCAAACCAATAGAGCCCTCTATTGGTAAAACTTCAGATAGCTACAGATATTCTGTGGAACAAGGAGGCGATACTTGTCACAGCCTATGTCATCATGCGCCAGCCGAAGTCAGTGGCAGGTGGCTTTGGATTTAGCATTAGCAAAGGGCCCTGAGATAAATGGTCTACCTTATTCCGCAGGTATTGCATTTCTTTTTTTTTTTTTTTCTTAATGCAACAACACTACACAAAGTAGTTATTGTGAAACTTGAGCTCATCACCGCACAAACCCATAATGTGTCTAATAGTGCTTTATTCCCTTCAAAAACATTTCAACGTCTGGAAAGGATGAAAAATATTACACCTGGCTCCGTTTAATATTTTTGTTTTGACAAGTACAGGATTTTGACTCAACTTTCAGAAGCTATTTCGGACATCATTCCCTGTTCCGTCTACAAATGAATTAAAACCTTGGGTATGTTATAATTAAGGAACCTAAGATCAGCTTACCTCAGCAACCTTAAAATGTATTTCTTTATTTACCAATGTAGGAAAGAGTATATAAGAGGTAGAAGTTATTTCTTCAAAGAAATGTAAGGAGCTAAAACCAGAAACTCTTTACAGAGGGAGGACTTTGAGACTTCAGAGAGATTTTTCTCAGGTCAAACAGCCAAAGTTAAAAAACATTGATTAGTCCTTATGATTTGGCTGAGAATTAATCTCTCTCAGCTGAATTCCTGACAAAACAGCTGCTTACAGCCACATGGATCCAAGTACCTAAGGCGTAATTGACTTCATGGAGCACTTTGTGGAGCAAGCAGGAGGCAGGAAGAGACTTTGCAGGAAGACAGACTGTAATAAATATCTGTTTCTTTGATGAGTTTATTGTCTATATTTTGGCTTCAACGTAGTAGGAATTCATGACCCCTTAGCTATTTATGTATTTTCATAGATTCATTAACATTAGCACTTTGTGATTACTAAGTGGATGCATTTATTGTTTTATTATTAAGGAAGGCACTGGTTTATCTGAGGTAGAAAATTTATCACTTCTATTTTACATATTGAGAACCAAAGTAAAAAAGCAGATTTAGGCTGCCACTGAAGTGACCTCTGCATCCCCAGCATGGAAAGACATGCCCCTGCTCATTGCAAATAGGACTACATGTTTTTACCTAGAGCATCGAGTGAAAGGAGGTTGGTGCACACAAATGACTTACCCAGATATTGAGATGCCGTATGATGAGATCCAGAATACAAGCTGAAAAGCTCAAAGCCCTCTTGGGTCTCACAGCTGAGATGCAGCCTAACATCAAGGTCACAAGGGAAGTCTGTAGTTGATGCAGCTCCTGAAAACAGATAAAGACGTCTGGCGTTTCCAGCTGTTTGGAACCCACGTGGCCTCCAGCTCCTTCTGTCAGTCCCACATGTTCTTGCTCTGACTGACTCCAGGACCCTTCTGAAAGTCAACATCATTTCTTCCAGCTGTCCTCAAAGTTCATCTGATACATGGAGGTAGGTACTGAGCTTGAGCTGGGGCTGCACAAGAAACATTAAGCCCACAGCAAATTCATCCATCTTCATGTCTCCATGGGTTGTTCTTCCCTTCTTTCATAACGCTCATGCATCTACCCTACCTTTACGGCCAAACCATGGTCTCTCACCTGTTTTCTCCATGTCCATTGCTTTTACTCGTCTTTCTGTGGGCAAGAAAGTAAAAAGCTAAAAAAATTGTATACTGCTAAATGTAAAAAATATATCCAATTATTTCTTTGTTGCAAAGGTGCAGAAGTTTGTTGGGCTTTTTCTTTGGTTGGTTTTGTGTTTGAGTTGTTGGAGTATTTTTACTTTCTAAACTCAGTTGAACTGCAAAAACTAAAATAAACTGCGGGTGCTCAATATGCTAAAACGTTCACAAATAAAGCTTACTTTCAAGTTAAATTAGGGTTGTTGCATTTCCAGTGACTTCTAATCACCCTTTTGTGTGACAGAAAGATAAACTATTTCTGGAATATGTTTGGAAGGCCCTAGGGTCTACCTGAAAATGTGACACTGTCAAAGCGCAGGAAGCCCTTCACTGAAAGTTTATGCCCTCATACCCTAAAAATTTGCAAACGTCCTATGTGTTCTGCATACCAGGCATCTCTGTGAAGCCATGTAACTCCATGGGAATTATCTAAATCCTATTGCAGAAAGACAAGGCCCTGGCATGCTTCTGTCTAAGTTCTTGGATATCTCTGTGAGCACTGCCTAAGAAACTGCTGAGGGGAAAGGTAGAAATGAGACAAGTCCTTGTGAACTCTAAGTGAACCTGCTATAAAAAATCAGTCTACTAATTTGCTTTTCAAGTCTTGCAAGCACTGGTTCAGTATAAGCAGGTTTCTGTGCATAACTCTGGGCATAGGATCTCTATGCCCTGCTTGGGAGCACAATGTATAGGACCAAAAGAGAAGAGAACAGGAGCCTAACTAATGTGTCTCATTTAATTTTTTCCTCTTTCTTTTACATGTTGATTATTGATTTTCCTTTCTACATTTTCCAGACAACATAATGGCCTTTAAACCACCTAAAGCCTTGGAAAAGTGTTTTGTTTTGGCTTTTTTTATCTCACAAATCTCTCTTATTTAACTAGGTACAGCAGGGTAATTTTTTAACTCTCTTGAGCAGAAGTGATGACTTTCTAAAAATGATCTTACTCCACAATTAAACAGAAGAAAATGCCTCTGTGTTAAAAACAGCTTGCCTCACACCCCGAAGCTCTTGATGCTATAAATAACGTAAGCTGGCAGCCTGCAGCTCGCCATCTTCCACTGCACAGACATGCCGTAGTGCTAGTGAGGGATGCAATTGCTGCGTTCACCTGAGAAGAGAGTATTCTGGTGTCTTGTCAGTGTCTACTGAGAAAGGTCTTCCAATTGGCTGATTTTTTCCTGTTAGGAAAAGTACAGCTGTCCTTGTTAAATCTCTTGCCTTTTTTCTTGCCCAAAGCAGCACAGGTAACAAATTTGGATAGATACGTGTGGGTGTGACTGCTGAAAAAATGCAGTAACAATGACATTAAAGGGAAGGCAGCTTCATATCTCCAGTCTTACAAGGAGAAAATAGCAGGAATAAAAATAAATCAAGGCAAACACTGCATATAATCTGAGGTTTGTAATGCGCAAGAAAAATAATTTTTAGAAATAATTGTGAGACACAACCTTACAGAGGAAAATGCTAAAATTATTCTGAAATGTTTTGACTGTGTGTGTAGTTTATAAACTTATTTTAGCCTGTGGAAAAGAAAGGAAACATGAAGCCCATGTTGCAAGGTTGCATTCATCCTGGGGTAAAGTAAAAAGAAGATGTTGCCATGTTGCCCAGGAAGGTGATGTGGAACAAAGAAAGATTAAATCAAGTCACCTGGATGAGATGTGTGCTCAGATCTCACTCTCTCTGAGTGAAGGAAGGCTCACATGCTTCAGCATCCATGACCCTTTCACTCAGACATTACCAGCAGGGTGCCAATAACTGGGACAAGGATACGGACCGGCTGGGAAGATGCATTGCTAATCCTCACCAGATATGAGCAGAAAGGTCCTCAAAGCAGAACCCGCCAACGCCTCCTTCTAAGAGAGCCCTGACCCCTGCCATCGCTCCATTTGTTCACAAGGGGTTACAGTGCTGCTCTGCTGCTCTCCTCTTCCGCACACAATCTGGTGGAATGGGCATGCTGGTACCTTTTCTTCTTCCAGGCTAGGAGTATAACCACCCTCAAAAAGATTAGTCACATCAGTGTCAACACAATCCAGCAAGAGACAAAGCTTCAGTGAGCACAGTTTACTGGAGAATAAAGGAAAATCCTTTTTACTATGTACAGTGACAAAGCACTGGGCAGAGGCAGCAAGCAAGCTGCAGAGCCCTTAACTTGTGACACCACAGCAGCAGCAATTCTGCTCAGCCCCTCTGCACCTCCCTACAGCTTTCCTTGTCAGGGTCATGCTGCAAAACATGGCTGCATCCAAGAAAGGAGAGGGGCAGGCAGGAAACCACAGCTGAATTCCCCACGGATCTCAGGCAGTTTATAATTGCCTGTTGGTAGGTAGGTTCCTCAATGGTGTGCATGTTGCTTAAAGGTCAGTGCACATTCTCCTTAAAATTTCAGGGCATATTTGTGCTCTACTGCATGATTTTATTTCTCTCAGAAGTTGCACAGGGGAAGTAGAGCTGATTTTAAGCTCTAGGAGCATTGCCTGCACTAGGAATGCTTAACTATTTTCCTTTTCTCAGACTGGTTAATTTTCATTTCCAGTCTTCCCAAACTTTGGGGATCCTTCTGGTCAGATAAGGTGAGTGGGTACGAAGTTGGCAATTTTTACCTGCTGCTTTTACTGATCTAGGTTGAAATCAATACTACTTTAACATGCTTCTGCAGTTCATATACTGCACTGAGCTGAGGAGCAAAAAGAAGGGCAATAACCAATTCACCTTCCAGCTTAATAATCTATTTGGATAAGGCTAAAAGCAAACCTTGGTTTTGACTGTAAGCAGTGATGTCCTCAGAGCCAGAGATGTTATTGTATACCTGTGATCAATATACGTTACAAAGCAATGTCTTTTTTTTCCTGCTTTAACCTCTGGAAGGTGTAGGTCTCCAAAACACTAAAATAAGTCACACTATTGATAATTACAGGTTCTAAATTCTTTACCTGACACAGCTACAATATGAATACCATGAAGCCTAAAAAACAAATTATCAACAAGCTGAAACATGCAGAAAAAGGACATGAAATATGATCACAATGGATAATCCTGAATCAGAGCTTACAGCAAATACAACCTGACATTACCTTGAAGGTTGGGAAGTGTAGTAGTCTGTATTCCCTGTTTAAGAAAAAGCTATTGCATGTGACTTTATGGTTCACAAAAAATTTTGAGCAAAAAACTCTAGACCCTCTCACTTTCTAATTGTCCATAGAAACTATTCATGTTTAACCATTAACACACCCAGAGTTGAGAATAATTGCATTGACCCTAGAAAATGGACATTTATAACAACATTTTTATCTTAAATATTCTTTTGTACATTGCCAACTAAAGGCAGTCCAGCAAAGACACCAATAGTTTCTTTGTATTGTCTTTGATGATCTCCCTCTAACTCACGTTTCTTTCCTTTATTTCCGAAACCTGTCCTTTTTCCCTGCTTCCAGCTTTCACTTAGAAAACACATATTCCAGCATTCTGCAGTTTTCCCGCTTCTTAATGAGGAGCACAAACCATTTATCCCCATTAGCTGTTTGAGCAGTTCCCATCAGTAAGTTTTGGACAGACAAATGCTTCGAATCCCTTCAATTCCCTAAATCATCCAGTGCCAACTTTGTTCTGTCTCTAACTTTGTTTCTCTCTTTGGTACTACTTGATAATTTTATGGCCACATACAGGGCCAGGTCTGGAAGAAGCAAGAAACAATGAAAAGTAAATCTAAGGAATATAAAGAATATTTCTAAAGCTATGATGTTTCAAACTGCTTAGACTAGTTTCTGGTAAACAAATCATGTTCTTTTGCTTAAGACAGTGATAAAGCTATTACTATGTAACTACTTATATCACATTCCTATAAAATTCAATTGTCACTTCCAAAGTGATATTTATCCTCTTTTATTTTATGCTGTCAAGGAGACTTAAGTAAAGGCTGCAGTGCTTTAAATTCCAGCTTTTAGTTTGGGAAAGCACCAGCAAAAAGACAAATAGAGTTCAGTCAGACTGCAGATATGAGTGTCTCGAGCACACAGGTGAGCTGTGCCGCTCCATCTGCACTGTGCTGTCCGTGCCAGGCTGCTTGGCAAGGAAAAGGAAAGGACAGGACCCTGCTGTCCAAGCATTGCAGAAGACATGAATCTTGTCAATTTTGGATTGGATTCCCTGCCAGTTATCAAGCAGGCAGCCAGCAAACTGCAGCACACCACACAGCGAAGTGCACACCAGAGTTTCTGTGCCCCACCGCCCTCCCCAGGATGGCACTTGTTAAGGCATTTCTACAGGCTCCCTGTCTCTAGGTACTACAGAGACCAACACCATTTAACAAGGTTTTCTGTATTTGCATCAGCTGAAACACAAGCCTATGTTTATATACAGCATAGCTTCGAGCAGCTTTAACGTCTGAATCAAAATGAAATCTCTTTCTCTGGAAAAGACTATAGGGGTTATACGCTGGCTTCACAAGGGTTAAACTTCTTTGTATTTCTGTTACTTTAAGGTACCAAACTCCCACATTTTTATTGTATTCTCAAGGGGTTTAGTCACTTCTAAGAGATTTTATCACTATATTCTTCATGTTAGCAAGGACTGCAGTTGTGTTCAAAGCATACTGTGGTGGTCAGAAGGAAAAACACTTCAAATAAAGATTTCTCGGTTACTAACTCAATTTATTTTTTTTCTGGATTAAATTCATATTTTGTAGCTAGCAAAGTCATGTTATTTACTTTTTTCTTAAAATTCTTCCTTTAAACATCATGATTTCCTAAAGTGTCTCTTTTCTTCTCTGATTTTCTTATATTCTTTCAGTTTCATTCTACTCTTCATCTTATCCACTGCTATTTCCTATTTCTTCCAGTCAAGATATGAATCAATAACTAGAGCCTTCCAAAATGATAGAAAAATGCAGTTAAAGGAAAAAGAAAGATAAAATATCTTACAGATGTCATTTACAGATTATATTCAGCCAGTTTCATCAACTTGCAATCAGTGATCCACAAGTATGAGACTTCGCATTTAAGCTTATCTTAATGTGCATAAAGCCAAAGACCTGAACTATAACACTTTTACAACATCTAGAGAGTATGGATTATTTGTTGGTCTCTATAAGGGGTCATGAAAAGCTTAGACTTGCTTGTGGAGCTGACCAGACTGTTGTGCCTCTCCTCTCAGATTAATTTAGCCAGGCCTTGGTGATCTCCAGAGCTGCTATCAAAATGGTCAGGGATTAGGAAATTCAGGCCCCTGGCAACCCTATAGCCAGTTCAGAAGGCTGCTCCCTAGCAGCTCAGCAGCAGCAATAGCTGACAGCACTTCGCCCTTGTGCTTTGTTCTGTCCTTGGCTCTAGGTAAGTTGCTGTGCCTACTTCATGCTGCACCTTCAAAGAAATTTATGAGAGTTACGTAGAGTATCTGAAAACTTGTATGTATGACCACATTAGAGTTTACCAACCCCTTGTTTGCTGGCTGAGCTACTATAATCACTGGTAGATAACTGTGTGCATACTACTATAATCACTGGTAGATAACTGTGTTCATACTGTTAGCCCATCCCAGGTGTAAAGTGATGTGACTTAATTGAAGCCTTTGGATTTGAAGTTAATTGAAAGAGGTTAATGCTAAACCATATTATCTTGCAACTGGAATAGGCCAAGAATAGAAAATTACTATAGCTTAGCAGATGGGAAACAACTTAGTAAACTCTGAAAATTTCATTTTGTTCTCAACTCTATCTGGCCCAATGAATAATATGACTTACAGCTGCTACCTTCCACTAGAGTGAGCATATCTCTGGAGTGGAAAAAAGGTCAGTAAGAAAAGCTGGATCACTAATGCTTTACACACTTCCAGTTTGTTTCTGCAGGACTCCAGAACTGCACAACCTTACACAACCAAGGTACTATTCTAACTTCTGAAATGAAAGACACTTGAACTAGCGCCAGAACCTGTTAAGAAAAGCAAAGCCCAGATACCCCTCCAAGTCCTGTTAAAAAAAGATCTAGTTTGGGGCTTTGAGCACTTTCACTTTCTTTCTAGTAGGACTAGTGACATAATTCAGTATAGAAGCATGTATGTTTCTGGGACACTTTTGTTTGCTACCTCTTGGTTGGAGTCTGAAGCTATATTAATATGATGCTGCAATGTGAGCAACAGTTTAATTCCTGGGCTTTTGTCCTGTCGTCACATGGAACTTCAAAACAAGCTTAATGTCATTCTAAAGATCATAATCTAAACTCAAAGATTTAAAACTATGCCCAAATCAACCTCATATGCCAGGAAGATAGGGAGAAAGTGTGATTTAATTGACTGGCAGATTTTTAAAATATTTGTTCAGCACTTTTCTCTAATCACATCTACCGGTAGCAGAGAAATTAAAGTAAAAACTGTCTGTACAGATATATATCATCTTGCTTATCTATATTTTCATAAAAAAAGGACGCTACAAGCAGACTTCAGGTTTTGTGAAAAAAAAAAAGGACATTAGAAACATCAGAGCAAAAAAGACCTTACTATCATTATCCGGGTACTGAGGTACCATCGTCACTGTGTGATCCAAGTGGTTTTGTTGGCACATAGCCATGTCAGAGCTCCTCCTAGAGGAGAGGACATCCTGTACGAAGAAGCAGTTTAGGGGAAATGAGGCTTGTTTAGGTTTCTCCTATTTTCCTCTGAGAGAAACTGTGGCGCACTATTAAGCCCATCAGCAGGGGATGGGCTGCATGCCTTCTTCCTATCAAAAGTAAATAAATGTGGCTCTTTTGTTCAGTCATGTTCCTCAGGCTGTCATTTTTCCTGGGGACTGTGACAATTTGCAGTGTCCTGACACGAAGGTCACACAAGGAAATAAAAACATGCATTTGAATTTTGTGTTTCATTGGGTCTCATTAGGAACCTCAGAGTTTGCTGTCTTTAAAGTCCTGGCTAGTGAAATCATCCCAACTGAAGCTACATATACAAAATTTGGGTTTGATACTCAAGAACAGGCACAGGGAAAGTCCTCAGCTCTCCTGTGCTGTCAGAAAAGTCATGTGTAAGCTGGGGATCACTATTGCTTCTCAACTCCTGTCTGCTCTTTCAGTCCTGGCATAAACATGAGAGGGAAGAAACATGTAGACTTTTCATTGCCTCCTTAAAATCCATACACTCACTGTATGATAATGCAGAGAGGAGGAAAGATTGACAGGCATGTTTTTAGATAGGAAGCAAAAGCAGGCTTCAAGGAGCCTAAAGTATGTCTTAATTAATAAGGGATCAGAAGGAGTCAATTAAATCATGCCCATTCCTAATAGAGAAAATTGCTTTGCTCTTTTTCTTGTGCTGCTACACAGAAAAGTCTTGATTTTTCCAGTTCCTCCTAAAAAAAAGTGCTCTGCACCTTTTCAAATTACTTTGTTTTTCGCACTCATAATTAAGTGCCAGTTAAGAAGTGAAGAAAACTTTTCATATTTTAAAGTTTAAGTGTTAGCTATCCAGGAAAAGTTTTGATCAGTGATTTTGAAAAACTAGAGGGCTTGTCATGGTTTAAGCTTAGCCGTAAATCAGCCACACAGTTCGCTTACTCAATTCCCCCCCCTTCTCCCTTCTTCTCTCCTCCCCCACCCCTACCCCTACCCGTGGGGGAATGGGGAGGAGAATTGAAAGAGTGTAACTCCCACAGATTGAGATAAGAACAGTCCAGTAACTAAGGTATAACACAAACCGCTGCTGCTACCACCAATAATAAGGGAAATAACAAGGGAAGAGCATACAAATACTCACCACCCACCAACCGATATCCAGCCTGGCCCAAGCAGTGTTCTAACTCTCCTGAGTGACTACTCACAGTTTATACAGTGGGCATGACACGCTGTGGTACGGAATACCTCTTTGGTCAGTTCGGGTCAGGTGTCCTGTCTCTGCTTCCTCCCAGCTTCCCCTTCTCGCTGGCAGAGCATGAGACTCAGAAAGTCCTTGATCAGACTAAACATTCTCAGCAACAGCTAAAACCACCGGTGTTATCAGCTCTGTTTCCAGGCTGAAAGTCAAAAATGCAGCACTGCATCAGCTACTAAGAATGAGAAAAATGGCTGCTACTGCTGAACCCAGTACAGGGCCATATCAAAATAACTAGGAACTGACAAATCCATCCTGGCTGTCTGCACAAAAATAAGGTATATATCTCTTTGCTTTACAGAGAAGTTAAATATGTTCAGATCCAGTTCTCTGTGGTATTGAGTGTTTTCACATGGAGGCAAATCATTAGGACAGAAAATTTTAAACTTTGTGAGAAATAAAAGACTTTAACAAGAAGCTGACATTTAATGCAATGGCTGCACTACTCTACTGAATCCAGAACACTTACAGCAAGTGTACGATGGTTGGAGTCTGAGACAAATAAAAACATGAGCTAAGAGGAAACAAACAATAAGAAATCTGAAACACTTGTCTGTGGAAATTTGTACTAATTACAGTAATAGCCCCCCAATGTGGCTTGCATGGCCTTACCAGGGACCATTTTCAGACCAATGTTCAAGATAAACTTGCTTGCCTGCTGTGATATCTAAATTCACCTATTCACACTACCCAATATCCAGATCTACTTAATTTTCTTCAGTTCCATGATGTGAATGCAGAAAGCAAGTTATTACATCTTACTTAGATATAGTAAGTGTCATACCTGTCTCTCTTGTTGACTATATAAAAACTAGGGATAGGCAGATCTGGGGAAGAGGTAGTCCAAGCTCATCACAGCTCAGTTTGAGAAAAGTCTATTTTCCATATCTCTATGGACCTGTGCCTTTTTTCCTGTTTACTCATTTCAAGAATTTAAGCTTAGTAAGAAACTGGACTCCAAATTGTAATTACTTTTATTTTTTAAAGAAAGTTGTGTGGGTTTATTCATGGTTGGATTTTTTTTTCCCCTTTTCCCTGCTATTCTCCATTGTGGCTTCAATCGTGTAACCACAACACTGTTGTGCAGCTTCTGACATCTACAAAATAGGAGCACTCCGTGATTTCACCACTAGAACTCTCTGAGAAGACACAAAAATCCACATATCAAATGTTGCCAAGTAATGTCTCCTGCCCCAAATACAACAGTTAAGCAGTTGACACAAATAGCATTATTCACACCCTGTTTTCAACTTTAACTAGGCAGCCACATGGCTACCCCAAGACTTATGTCTCCCCTGCAGCTGCAGGTCTTCAATCCCCCTGTGTGGCATTCTTATTTTATGTCACAATCTGTAATAGGAGAATTGTTAAACATAGAAAATACTAAAAGAATTTGGATTAATAAGGGTTCAGAGAGCTAACACTTCAAAACATATTTGGCTTGCTACCCATTAATATGTGGTCTGGCTTATTGACACTCCAGTAACCTGATGCCTTTCTCACATCATATTCAGAAGACAGCTTAGGAAAAAAAATATGTGTGGCTCCAAGTTATGTACTCCACTCCAGCATATCAATACTCTTGAAACTTTTCCCAGGCAGAGGCAAGCCTTACCTGAATTCCTAAAAAGGAGAGCTTTCACTCATGCTACCTTCAAATAAACAACTTCAGCCAATTCATTTTAATTACCTTGGAGTGATCAGCTGTGCATCTCAACACTGAAGCTAGCGTTTTCTTTATCTCTGGAGCTACAGTTTTGACCCAGTCTCATTCTGTGAGGAAATGAGCATTAGTGGACATTGACCCCAATCCTCTCTCTCAGTCTGGGGCTTTAGGAGCCACCCTTCTTTCCTTAACACTTTTCTTTTACTACCTATGTATCACTTCTGCCTTCTTACCTTATTCTCCTATACTCTGTGTCTTTGCACTTCTGTTCTTACTAATATTTAAAAGCAGGAAAATTAGGCTATTTTCCCACACCTTTCTTAACACACTGATGGATTCGTCACCCCTCCTGATCAAATAAAAAATGTCTGTGTTGCCAGACTTGTGTTCTTACCTGTAATTCAGGGGGCTTTCATTTTAAAATATGAGTCACATGGGAGTGCTGTCTGTCTCTTAGCATTTTCTAAAGTCATGAACTACACTGCATTAGCAAACTGACTGTAGAGACAAAAAATTACAAACTTAATCTGCAATGTGCATTAGAAAGTGGTTTATAAACAATAAAAAGGGAAGTTTTAGATTCCACACTCATATTGTTTTGTGTTGCCTCAGAAAGCGCTATCCAAGAAAACCAGCAGAGATGACTCTTGATTTTATTACATGTCTGCTCATTTCAGAGATACTTGCAGAGAATATATCCCTGGTTTCAATTGCCATTGTGATTTACATAATTTTACTCCTTCTCTTCTTTACATATATTAAGTAGCAGCCTTAGCCTACTCTTTTGTATTCCACCAGTCTTCTTAAGAAACATATTACATGGCAACAATTATATTATCTGGTGCCTCATTCCTGTAGGACACAGTGCATCATCATGTGTGTGGACACAGTAGAAAGCTGACTCACAAACTGCATCCTTTCTATTTCTCTTCTGTTATCCCCCAGCAACCCTAAGTAACTTCCCATGATTTCTTGTCTTCTATTCTAAGGATCCTTTCTGTAAGGAAACCCACCAGTATGAAAGAACAGGTATCTCCTGAAGTATATACTCACAGATGTCCCATTTCTTAGCTGTTTCAGTACGAGAGAAGTGGTAGAGAGAAAAGAGAACTATGCCAATTTGAGTAATGTTCACAGTAAATGTCTTTAAAAAAGAAGTACAAGAGTCTGCTGACTGCAGTTTTTTTTTAAGAGCCTGCTGTCAGCCTGAAAACGTCCCTCACCCTCTCTCAAATGCACACTCTCAGTCCCAAAAGATGAGGTGACTAAGCCGCGTGTGCCACTCTAGGCCTCCACTTTTGGATCTGTCCTTTACCAGAATCATTTACAGATGGAAAATTAGTCATTTTGCTGCTAAAAACAAAGAGTTTCAGTGAGATTTGAAAGGGATGGAAGAGTGTAGAGACTAAATCTCCTGAAAAGACCCATGGGCATTCTTAGAGGTAGTTTTTGTACACTGTTTTCCTTACACTCCTGAAGTGACTGGGATTTTCTGTGAAAGTTTTTTACGTCTTTCGACTGGGATGTAATGCACACCACTTCAATGGTGGTAACAGGAACTCCAGGGCTACTTCATTGAAGTCAACAGTAGAGAGTTTTAATAATTGAAACATAAAATGGAATAAAGCAACCAGTGCACTTTCCCACTTTATTTTTCACTACATTATTTGAATCTACTTCTTAGGAAAATTAGTTCTTTGTGATAGGGATTATCTCCATTATAAGACTTAGCAGTGAAGTAGTTAACCATGGTGATTTCTACACTACTATATTTAAGTTTCAGAGTTAACATCCCTCTGAAACACATAGGCTGATTATTCTTTTTAGAACAATTTTTTCTTGTTCTGCAGATTGAGATATTGTCTACATTAAGAATATTTGCACCATTGTAACTATGCTAATTTTAATCACATCAATTGCACATCAGATAAAGCATTATTTTATGTCTGTGCAGGCTGCTGTTATTGGGCATTTTCAACAAAGAACAATGGAGTTCCATTAGTGCAAAGTTTCCCAAATGGGGAAATATGATATTACATCACTTTGCACTAGCTTTGCATTTTAAAGAATCTTTTGAACAGTAAAGTGATAAAATGTTTAAAATGTTTTTTAAAGAAAGGAAAATAGCAATTTAAAAATAAATAAATAAACCTATACCTAACTAGGGCAGCCCCAGCACAAGCCTCTGAGGAGTGTAAGTTCCTGTTGCAAAGCGCTTTCTGTTTGTTAGACATGGGTATGTGGTCAAAGGCTGAGTATGCCAGCTTTCAGAGCAGGTTACTGATACATCAGACTGCAAACCACTGCCTTGCACATTGCCAACCTAATGCTAAAGGGGCTTATGTTCCCTTGAGAAAGAACAGATATTTTCTGTTTGCATACTGCCAAGCACAGGACGGTCAGCTACCACAATATAAATATTTAATCCTAATAACTAGGGAGGTAATATCAAGGGGATATGTTAACATGATGCTCTCCAAAGCTCATAGTGAATAAGCAACAACTTTGTTTACTTTTTTAGGAGGAAGGAGAATAGAAGTCAGATTTTCAAAATATAGAATCCAGAGTTGACCAAAGCCTGACTTTTCATGCCGATTGACACTGTAGCCAAAAAGCCCAGATTTTCAGCATAAGGCCTAACATGCAGCAATTTTGCCAGTGTAAGGAGTCAGACAATAAAAAAGGGCTGGCAGTGGCAGAAACAGGGTTTTGCCTCTCTCTCCCTCCCCCTTCCCTCCCTTGAACACAACATATTCCTACCAGGAGCAAAAATAAATAAATCCTCAGTTGTCTTGCTGTGCCCAATTAGTATTCCATCCATGAACTGTCCCATCAGGGAAAAATGCCTCCCTCACACACGTGTTCAGGATAGCACTGATGGATCTGAGGGCCTCTCCAAACACAGTGACCATCTGCTAGGCAAAACATAGGGGTCTGACAAGCAGGAGCCATTCAGCCCTGTTGTTGGGCCACATTATTACATATTTGACAAGGGTAATGAGAGGCTGTCATTAACCTTACATGACAGTCTCCACAATGACACATACTAAAGCTAGAACAAAGAGCAGAACTCAGTAAAAAGGCACCTACTTCTCATTTAACCCCGGAATTGTCAGACACCATTATTGCTAATGGAGGCTGGCGGTCCTGGGGTTAATTTCCATCTCTGTGCTCTGCTTGTTCTCTTTTTGAAATGTACTCCTCATATGGTTAAGGAAGCAGTTTTATCAAGGCTATTGGGAAGGCAATGCATTATTTATCATAACACACTGAGATGTAAGAACAGAGAGGGTATCCTGGAGGAATGAACAAACAGACATATTTCATGAACCCTTCTGATGGTCTGAAAAAAAAAAAAAAACATTTCTGAGCTCAGGCTCTGATATTTAAGGTTATCATTGCCTAAGTGTGACATTTCTCTCATCTGCATTTCCTGCCAGACTTCTGTCAAGCTTAAAATCACAAGAGTGTTTTTCTTGGTGACCTTGTCACAGTCACCTGGCTTTATAACCACAGGGAAATCCCATTGCTCAAGTTAATCGGTCACCTGACTTCTAGTTGAACAACAGATGTAGGGTGAGACAGTATTGACAATTTCAGGAAATAAAAGGTCATCTGAATATAAAATCCCTGTCTCAGATGCGATGATATGTGTTACAGTCCTCCAGCAAGTAGCAAAGATCTCGTAACAGAGCCAAGGAATACATCTATTTCCATGGTGACCTTCAGGCTGAACCTAGGATGGGGGGCTCTGAGAATGAATGCAAGTACTTGTTCAGATGCTTTGGCATATTAAGGACAAATGATAGAAGTGAAAGTGAAGATTATGTCTCACTGCAGGAGGCTCAGAGCCACTGCAGCTGGGCGTGAGCTCACAGGAGTCACAAAGTTTGGGAACAGCTAGAGCCAATGAGAAAATAGGATATCAGGTAGTGGGTAGCCACATTACAAGGATGCTCAGAGCTGTCGAGGGGAAGGGACGCCATCACTGTGGAGAAGTTCTCTATAAATAGCATACAAAAAGCAAATCACTTTCCACACAAAGAAGTGAATGCAGCAGCACGAAGCTAGTCTTCCAGAGACACTGGCCAGGAGGCTGGAAAAGAAGCTGGTCAAAATAATAACACTTCCGTTAAAAATATGGAATATAAATACTGCAATTAAGAGACAAAACTACCCAAGAAGTGAGCCCAAGCAAGGCTGTGTTTTTAATTCTGATGGGGAATTAACAATCATCAAATGTTTACAAGCCTGCTCACTACTAGAAAAGGTAGAATACATGGTACGAGAGCATTTCAGGTTATGAATTGCTTTCCTGAATATATTGTGATGATCCTTTGCAGAGTTGGATGCCAAAGTCATGTGCATTTTTTCTGTTCTCTGTCTGAAAAGCATCCTCTTTCCAAGCCACCCACAGAGGAATCTGGTTTACAGTTAAATAAGTCTTGTTGCCATTGAATCAAACCTCTTACGTTATATAGACATCCAGAATTCATTTTCCATTAACAGCTGCATGATCAAACCATTATTTTACAACTGCTCTCAAAGAGCTACTGAAAGGGAAGTAAAACACATGCAAAATTGAGTTCTGCTTTGAAATTACAAAAATGCCAGGGAAGTATTTTTCCTTCTTTACCCAGCCTGCTGCACAGCTACAGCTACCGTCATTCAATGAGTACTGAAAATACACAGTCCACCTGCCTGATCTCTTTGTCATGGGATAAGGCTAAACCACAAGTGCTCCTCCCTCAAGAGAACTTTCTTCTCAGCACAAGACTCCATTCATTAATTTCCCCAGTAAATGTGCATGTCAAACCAAGGATAACTGAAGCATTTGTGCTGCAGTACCATCAATATATGGATTGTATGCTGCTCTCTGTCTTTCCATCTCTCTCCTTCCCTGCTTCTAGCCCTTACTCACCTTCATCTACTCCCTCTTGTTATTTTCTCAATGCTTAGTCTAAAAAATTCTTGGCTTTAGTTCAAGACAGAGCTATAGAGAAGTCTACCTTCATCATCTGAGTCTTAATAGACTGGCATGATCTCTAATAATGGTTATAAAATTATATGGTTTAGGACCCACTGGTGGCAGCCTTCAGTATGACTGCTTCTCTCTAGCACATACAATGAGAACGAAGCCAAATTACTCCTGGTTAGGACTTGTTAGGCTGAGACTGGGGGAGATGTACACTTCCGCTTAGTTCAGACTCTGGCCATATGCCTATGAACAATGGGAGATGGCAGTGGTTTGAAAGACAGTAATTTCTTGTTATTTTTTCTGAATATTTTATGTGCTAACCTTACAGTAGGATAAAACGATTTATGAATACAGAAAGTTCATCACTCCTAAGGAAATCTTCAAATATAACAAATGCATAATATTCCAGTGACTTTTAATTCTGTGGAGAATTGAAGAGTCTGTGTTACCAAGATCCCTCAGGACAACAAAAAAGATTTTATATGCCTTTCCTTAAAGGGAATTTTAAAAGGGTTCTTTAACTCTCATTAGTTAATCTACTTGGGAATTCTCAGACATAGTTTTCTGTACTCATAAAGGAAGACTACCTAATTATTTTCCAACAAAATTCAGATTTTACTAAAGAACCAGATCTAATGGCTCCATATGAACATACACTGAGTTTCCTCACCATCTTTTCCCGCATCAATCTTTAACCTTTATGAACAGGACATCACATTTACCTATTGTACATATTCCCCTACAAATTCATGCTTTCAGTTATCTATGGTTCTACTGTCCTTGTGAGGTTATATAAATCTGTTGCATTTTTATTTAATATTATAGTTAACAATTAAATGGACAAACTATTAATTGCCAGAATTGCTCTTCATTTTCTTTTTCTAAAGCAGAGACTAGTTGCTGATTTGCTCCAATATTTTGTCAGCACTGCTATTCTGTATGACTTTTCAAGAAGTACATACACTACTTAGATTGTGATATTAAATAAAGATCATCAGTACAAAATAACTGTACTGCTCAGCAGTTACTTATCATTTTCCAAAATCTACTATCAACTTGACATAAAGTCAGGAAAATAATGTCTATTACTGAACTCTGACTGGAAAATAACTGATGACTACTAATAGAATGCATTTCTGTTGTGGTTTGCATAATGCTCAAGAACAAAGAATTATTTTTTATCACCTGCCCAAGTCATCTTTACATGTCCAGACTTGGACTCAGATTCTGTTGTGCAGGTCACTGCATATAAAACAGATATGAAAAAAAGATTGACAGTATAACCCCGTTTTGCTTTTTTCAAAGGAAAAAAAAAGGGTAAAAGAAGGGAAAAGAGGAAAAAATTATCAGTGTAAACAGAAATTTGTGCTATCCTAGAAAAATGCATCAGTGTTCTTTGGAACATGGAATAATATAAAATAGTTCATAGATTTTAATCAGAAGGAAAGAGTTCATTCTACATGCTTAGCATATATTGGCAAGTTGTGCAAGTATGTTCTGCCTTTAAATTAGCCTCAAACGCTATCACATGAGTCAGACTAAACTACATTTAATCAGACGCCTGATGAATTATGAATGGGTCTACCAAGTAATTGGACCATTAAGCATTAGATGAGACATAACTGCCCCAGATGCTTCACCTAGGGTAAACTGTATTCCAACTTCCTAAAAGTTAGAAGACTTAATAACCTAAATCTATTGAGAGCTCAAGTGACTCCAAGACTGAGAACTTGCTGGTGTTAAAACAGCAATTTCAGATTTGTAACACGTAGAAAAGCCAGCTATAAAAAAAAAAAAAAAAAAAAATACACCTTTTTCATCTTCTTTGACAGAAACAAGATAATCTAAATAAGTGACTTCCAATGAAATAAGAGGAACAGATAGCCACCTGAACTAGAAGCTGTCTTTCTAAGGAAATGGTGAAGAGCTTCAACTTCGACCTTATTTGTGTACAAAATCATGGAAAATGCTATTGATTCTGAGTCAGGGATTTTAAGACAAGACAATAAAACAGGAAAGGGATCCTGCCAGGCAATATTAAAAGATTAATAAAATAATTCTGACACTAAAATCATATGATTTTCATGATCAGAAGAGCTGGCAGCATTATGAAGTTTCAAAGTCAGCATTAAAATGACTGATTGACATGGAAAATTCTGACCTACCATTGTTGGGAATATTGACTGGAATGTGGAGAAACTGAACTCACCGTCCTGGTGTCAGGGCACTGTTTCATCAAAGAGTAACGTAAGAAGTCCAGAATTTAAGCTGCATTTCTGTCATTCCTCTCATGGTTCACAAAGGACTATTAGCTTTTTATAGCAAGTAGCTGCTGGCAGCATTTCCACTGCACCCAGTTTCTCAATCTACATTGCTGAAGGGAAGACAGCCTTTCATAAGACCTAAGTAGACAAGTAAGGCAAGTCAGTATGACAGAATTGCCTGTCCTATACATAAGATTCAGAGATGCAAGTACCTAGTATCCAGATGCTGCAGGAGTGCCTGAATTCAAGGCTGTAAAGACAGAAAAGCAGATAGAAACCCAAAAAATTAACTGGAGAGGAGCCGTGCCTTACACTTCATAAATTCTTTATATTAGTGGTGCACATTTGCCCTACAGGGGAAACTTACTGGAGACTTCTTTTATGTATCATGTCACTGCAGCTGTCCTGGTTCCCACAAGCCATGCTTAAAACTCCAGTGGAAAGCATCACATCCCCTCCTTATCTCCCCATCTTTCATCATTTGTCTACTTGTTAGTCCGCAGTGACTTGTTTCCTTTCCCACACAGAGATCTACAGCAGTACACTGCCTTTCCAAACACCTGCAGGTGCGGCTGTTTGTAACAGCTCTTCACGGTTCCTCTCAGCATGGTCATGTCTAGTCTGACCCTTCTGATTCTCAGGCCAGCTCCCTCCAGCTGCACATTCTCACCATGCATCAGCTGGAGGAGTTTCATGCCAGTGGCATCTCAGTCAGCAGGGATGATTCCCAGCTCCTTGCTCTGCTGAAGTTAGGAGTCACAAATTATTTCTCTTAAGGAGCTGTGCTTCTATCCAGGCAGCAGCCCACAAGGACCCTGATGCTACCTGCTCTGTGTTGTGAGCAATGTGTGTTGCAGGGATACTGGCAGCAGCACAAACCTACCTGAAATTCTCCTACGATAGGAAGAGTATCAACAATCTGATCCACTGAGCCCTACTGAGGACATTTCTTAGGAAACAGGCTCTCTCAAGTTGCTTGCTGAAGTTGAGGTTTTAGGGTACTGTGATCTTTTAGTCATCAAAACCAGTTTTCTCTATTATAACTGAAGTATTGAGCTGGAAACTAACACAAAAGACAAACACAAGAATCAGTTAAAGGCTTAATAAAATGCTCTATGAATTTCTCCATTGCACATACAGGAAACAAATGTGTTCGAGTCATCAGGGGTCAGAACAGGGCCATAGCCTCGTCACCCAGGTACCACTGAACTAGATAGCTTATTTGTGCCCTCTCTGAGTTTTTGTCCTTTTTAAGAACACCAAAGTGCTATAGTGAGTCATTCAGCTGCCAGTAAACGCTGGGGTTTCCAAGGGCAGGCAAGTGTAATTTTCTGTTCATGCTTATACTTCTGAAGCAGGTCATTGTCCTTTGCACATGGAGGGCCATATAGCCCTTTTTGGAGTGCCAGGCTGCTCTGAGATGGGTGTAGTTCATCAAGAAATTAGCAGAAATACAAAACACATCCTGCCTTTTCTAGGAATCATGATCAAATTATTGTAGTGGCAACAGATTAAAACACCTCTCTTTCACTTCTTTCCTTAGCTCTTATTCAGTTGCTAACATTTCCTTTCACTGTTAGGCAGAGATCTCATTTTTGCCCTGGCTACCTACTTATATGCACTTTTAAATGTAAAGTTCCAGTACTCTATTGATGGTATTTACACATCTTCCCACTCTGGACCACCTCCTGAGAGATTCCTAGAGCTCAATCTAAGTAGTGACACATCCTGCTAGTTGAGAAAATTTGTACTGAAGTATTGTCCAAAATCATTTATATTCTGAGGAAGGTTTGAATATCTATGTTGTATATCCTGTACAGTCACAAAGAGCAAATTAACCCTGCACATCTTGGAACATAGATGTGAGCTGCTAAATCTAATCTCCTAATCCCAATTCTGATTCAACAGTTGAACTAACTGTTCAAAGCAGTTTTGTTGCCTTGAAGAAATCTAGTATTATCCCTGCCCTGCCATAGCTGAATAAAAGACTGTTACAATCAGGGAAATGAAGATTGATCTCTTCCTCAGGAGCCACCTAATACAGCAAAATAAATGCTGGGACCACAAAGGATCATCAGAGTTTTGGGGGATTTCTTTCATTTCAGGCTTCCTATAACAATATTCTCAATTCAGTGCTCTTCCTCCCCTCCTCACCTTGCCAGGGAAGCCATTTGGAGGATGAATGTTCAAGGTACTATAATAACATGGACATGGAAACCAGATTTGGATAAGACTGAGTTCTGACACCGAGTAATGGATCTACAGAAAGGCTCTGGTCAGCTTCACTTTCCCTTACAGGAGGCATGGTACATTTGCCTTTGATACTGACTACTTCAAGTCTGTCTCTGTGCATCCTCCACAGTCTCCACAGTCCACAAACCTGGAAGGCTCAGCTGTGGAAGAGTCAGAAAGTCAAAATACTGCTTCCCAGACTACCCTTCACTGGGGGTCAATCCAGTACCTGCTTTCATATTTCACCTGATTTGAACACAGTTGGGTTTCATATGCGCCATGGGTTCAGCAGCAGCAGTCGTTTTTCTCCTTTAAGTAGTAGCTGGTGCAGCACTGTGTTTTGGATTTTCAGCTT
>JASSUY010008551.1:0-18054 GCA_032466535.1 Forpus xanthops
GGAAAAGAAGGTTGGGAGGAGTGAGTGGGCAGGCAGATTGATTTACACCTCAAACCACGACAGTAGGTTTGGTCTGAGATACCATTATGTTCCTGTTCCTCCAGGGCTCATTGCAGCAGTTACCTTCTGCGTTCCTGTACCATTGCTGAGTGACTGCTTGTATAAAACCCATCAGACAGAACAATAAAATTTGCAGATTAGAAATATTGCAAGGATGAAAAATTATAAAGGCAGAAATGGGAAGAAGAAAAGTCTAGATGCAAATATTGTCAGAGCATTGTAGCTTAGCTAATTCCTGAAATGTATCTGGAACAGGCTTCTAGAATAGCATTGTGAAGTTGGAAATTAGTAGAGGAAGTCAGGCCTTAATCTTACCTTTGCTAAAAATTCATATTCTCTTGGAAAACATGAGAGTTCTGAGAGAGATTTTTTTCCCTCCTCCACACATCTGTCTGTATGTGTCTGATCAGCACGTGGTTACTTTCCGAAGTCATCAGTTTGTAATGTGGTCAGAGACGGAGAGTAGAATATTCTGTCTGTTTTAGAAGAGGGGCTGTTTTCAATTAATCTTATGTAGCAAGATGGTCTGATTTTATAAGCTGACAGAAAAACCTAAGAGTCATCTTAAGATTTCTGCGTACTGCAATAATGCCAGTAATACCAATTTTTAGGCTGCTGGAGTACTTGGGAGGTTGCTTACCTTGTTATTTTGCCTGGGCTGCAGGCACCAAGCCTATCATTCAGTGTTGCAGGAGTATGAGAAATGGGATTTGGCTTGTGGAGTTATGAGTAGCCACCATTCTGTGGTGCCACAAGTACCCATAGGTTTCCCTTAGGCCAGGAAGGTATGTATATGCTGCTTGATCACTGTTTGCTTCAGTTTTGTAAATATATATCTTCTCAAATGGAAAACAGACTATTTTTTCCCATTCTTAACTGCTAATACAGTAATTCTGATGATAAATTTAGTTTGCTCTCTGTATGTGGAACAAATTCATCTTGTACCCCTATCTCATGATTTAAGAATGATTTGAGATTCTCTGGGGTGAGCTGACAATGAGCCCTGAAAGTTCCCAGATGAAAATGACAAAGGTCAGATATGATTGGTCTGTAAAAGACTTTCTCTAATCAGAGAAAGTAAGTTAGAAAAACACTGACCTCAGTTAATCTGTACAATCTCATAGCATATACATATAAGCAATGACTTGCACTTTCTACTCAGACTTATTTTCAGAGGTGATCAAGAAAGTATTTCTTTTATGAAGCATGTAATCTTTCTAAAAAAATGCAGGTTTCTGGTATAGCAGTGTAAGTGCTCTCACACAGTTGCCACTTTCCTTTAATTATCCTGAGGGTAATAAGGAATCATGGTTTTTCTATTTTTTTGCTGAGTGCAGTTGCATGAATATCTACAAAAAAACCCACTATGTATGTACTTTTTGTCTCATTTTGTGGTAAATTTTGTTGATCTTATGCCTTAAAAAAAAAGGAAAAAGTCCAAATTTTTTTCCCCTAGGTGATTACAGCAAGGTATTTCCCTCTTTTCACTGTTGCCTTTAAGTGAGCAAAGCAGTGGAAAATAACTTGTGTACTACTGAGTTGCACTGGTTTCATCTGGGAGCCTGGTGGTGGCTAATCTACCTTTTGCCTTCCAGTTGTATGTGTTAGCTGCAGCTTTGCATAGAATCGTAGAATAGTTGCATGGCTTGTGTGTTTTTCACAAAGCTGCTGTTTATCATGATAGCCACAATTAGCTCGTTGCCTTTATAGGAACGATGTTCCTCCATCTTCTGAGGGTACAGCGTGCAGCATGAAATACCTGCTGTCTGACTTCTTGAGAAGGGGCTAGTGCAGTACCATCGGGGTGCTAAAAACTACTGCTTTGAGAAGTTCTTTTTTCAGTTGCCTACTCTGAGTACTTGTGAGATGGAAGCCTTGGTTAAGGAGAGTATTTTCTCAGTGAAGTTTAAATATCTGTGTGCTCTGTCTCTTTCAGCTTGAGAATTACTTCTGCTTTTATAGGTATTTCATTGTGCTCCCAAAGGAAGAAAATAGATGACTGACATATCTGTAATTTAAAACAGTTAAATGTGTGGTAAATAATAATTATCACAAGATAGGCTTATGAATATTAAACCTGTTAAAGTACTCAATTCCATCTTTATATTATTATAATAATTTTTGTGTCCTGATTTCCACTTTCCTATTAATTTCTTCCTGCAGTTCAGGTATTTGAACTTGTTACGCATTGATAGTTGGAGTATGCAGCAGTAATGCAAAAATATTTCACATAAGTAATTTTAGTCCATTCTGATTTTGTATGTGTTCTCTTTACAGAATAATTTGTGAACTAGCCTTAAGAAGTACATGCTGGTCTCACGCTGCTTTAAATTTATGAAACAAAAATAGCCTATTTTAGTTTATCTGTGTATCTTAATTTCTACCTAATTTCATGTATGGGAATGATGGATGTTCAAGGGCTCTCTTATAAGAACTATAAGAACTATTAAATAGCTACATGCTTGAAAATGCAAAATAAGTTATGCAATCGATTAGTGCATTACCTGTTTGTTCATCTTGTGCAAGCTGAAACAATTCTGTGTAAGATGACCAATGCAAGTTAACTTGGAGGTCCTGCCTCAGATCTTTGTTACAAGGTGCACTCAATTTCCCACTTCACAGCATAGACAACCATCATGCTGGAGGTCAGAAATTAAAGCAAAAAGATAAAAGATAGTAAAACTGCAGGCAGTAAAGTTTCTACCCCTTTGTCATACTTCCAGTTAGAATTAGTCTTGAGCAGTAGCAGTACTTTAAAGTGAACATAGGAAAAATTTTGTTTAGAGCCACTGAATAAATGCCTCCTCTGGGACTGTTTTGCCATTACCTGAAATACAGCTTCTCAGTGCTGGGTCCTTAGTCTCTTTTAAGCAGTTTCCTTTCATTCCCTGCACTTGTGCACATGCAACTAAAGCCACCCTTACATACAGACACATACTAAATTATGTATTAGAGGCATGTTTAGGTATTGCAGCCTGGCATATGGTCAGACAGCTTTTAAACATGTGCTGATACAGCTGCATACAGCTCTTGCTATAAAACCACAGAATGATTTAGAGGAAATCTTTGTAATAGTCATCTGCAAACCAAACTTAATGTTTTATTTATGTGGTTATTTGCAATGCTTTGCCTTCAGTCCATCGCCATATTAATTTCCATCTACAAAGTAAACATTATT
Source organism: Forpus xanthops (assembly GCA_032466535.1). Taxonomy (NCBI): domain Eukaryota; kingdom Metazoa; phylum Chordata; class Aves; order Psittaciformes; family Psittacidae; genus Forpus; species Forpus xanthops. Next base: position 3,239 of record JASSUY010008551.1, read on the forward strand.
AGCAGAAACAGAAAACAAAACTGGCTTATGTTTGCATTTCTCAATAAATATACCTATATACGGGTAAAAGTGATGGACAAAGACCTAATGTCCGAAGAAGATATTGAAGTGTTTTGAACTGCTCTTAGTGTTATGTTTTGTTGGCTCAAGTTCAGGAATATTTTCATCACCATCCTGTTTGCTCCTCACACATAGAAACTCATTACTGCTTTTCCTAGCGCAACTAATAGCTGAACTGTACTGCTGAGCCATAGAAGGATGAGGAGGGTTGCCATCTAAGTTCTGGCAGCCCAGCATTTTTTCACTGGTGTGCTGCTCTGGGGAGCAGCTATACTGTTTCCTCAACAGTGTTATACAATATAAATTCATACTGAATGTGCTCTGGAGCCTTGCACTCACTTGACTATAACACTCATTTGGATGACAGCTGTTGAGACGTGAACTGCCACGACTCATGGTTTCTGCAGAATTCACTTTTGGTCCGTACAAGTCATGCCAACATTGTTGAACATTTAATTTCTTGAAAAATGCAGGGCTACTGGAAAGGTTGGTAATCTCTTTATCTGTTCAGGGCAAGCTCACTTAAAATGTTGCTGTGGAAAGGTTGCAGGTCAAATGTTGAAGTCCAGTTTTTTCCAAGTATAAAGTGAGTCTGAACAGAGGCTATATAGTGATGAAGAGTGTGACATTGTAAGCTGTCGGGTGTCATTGTAAGTCCTCTTTTCCTTCCAAGAAAGCCACTTCTTGCTGCAGCAGAATATTTTGCAAAACTTTCAATACATTGAATCATATAATCAACTTGGTTGCAAAAGATCTTTAGGATCATCAAATCCAACCATTTCCCCAGAGCTGCCAAGTCTACCACTAAACTATGTCACTGAGGTCCTCATCTGCATGGTTTTTGAATACTTCCACAGTGATTCCACCACTGCCCTGAGCAACCTGTTCCAATGCCTGATTACCCCCTCTGTGAAGAAACATAATAATATCAAATCTAAACATCCCCTGTGCAGCCTGAGACCATTTTCTCTTGTCATATCACTTTTTACTTGGGGAAACAGACCAGCCACCTCCTCATTGCCTCCTCCTTTTAGGTAGTTGTAGGGAATGATAAGGTCCCCCATGAGCCTTCTCCATACTAAACAACCCCAGTTCCTTCAGCTGTTCCTTATAAAACTTGTGTTCTATGCCCTTCACCAGCTTTGTTGCCCTTCTCTGGACCTACTCCAGCAACTCAATCTCTCTCTTGCAAAGAGGAGCCCAGAACTGAACGCAGTGCTTCTTAGGAAAGTAAAATAAATCTTGTTTTGTTATTTCTTTCCATATATTTTAGACCATATTTCTCAAATCTTGTAAACTATGAAGCTCGATGATTCTGGAACAGCTGGAGATGGAATGTATAAACTCATATATTATGGCAGCTGTTAAACTTTAATTCTGTTTAATTCTGGTTTTGAGCCCTGGTTTGGCACCCAAAACATTTTTCAAGTCACTTATCTTTTCAAGCATTTGTTATTTGTAATTTTAATTAACCTTATTAATCTATATACTTGTGTAGTCAATTATTTTCCTTTTTCATGTTGTTACAGTAAAAACTGGCCTTGTTCCAAATCCTGTCATTAAATACTTAGGACTCTGTATTTTGTGTAAAGCCTTTATTTATCTTTTTGTGCATGTTACTTTTGAAGTTCAGTAGAGAAGGTTATTACCACACTTTTTCTTAACTCTGTCATTTAGTTTGATAGTTACTGTTTGTGAGGTTAATGAATATGTCTGGTTGTGTATAAAAATGATAGAAAGAGTGATTAAAGAAACTGAGTTTGAGAGGAGTTTAACTTCTAAACCTTATGAGGATGCAGAAAATCTGAGTTTTGGTGTGTTTAGATGGGCCATTGTAAGTTAAGATATTTATATATATATATATTGATAGATCAAGACATCACATGGGTGGAATGCAACGCATGTTCCAAAAGTGTAGTCTTCATAGAATTACTTTTTTAGAATTTCAAAATACAGGATGAGGTGGATATGTTCTCAAAAAGAGAACAATATTTGGTTTCTGCTTTTCCAGTTTATTAGCTATCCTTTGGCAAAGGTGGTTTGAAAGTTGTAGGTATTGCTCTGAAAGGCTGTGACCTGCTGAAGGTTTAGTGTGATGCTATATTGATTAATAGATTACATTATATGCTAATATAGCAGACTTCAGTGAGTTCTTCTACCTGTTTGCAATGCAGTGTGACTTTGAGAGTGTCACAGGGATGAGAAAAAGGTATCTAGCAGGCAGACAAGTAGCCTGCTATGTTTGCTAGCCCTGGCTGAGACAATGTCTGTTGGTCCTGCTTTTAGCTTTGCAGTTGCTGCTAACGTTTTCTATCGTTGTGTGTTATACTTAAATCCTGTACTTGCAATGCTGTATGCTATATAGCCCACTGGCATGTGTGTGTCAGGAAAGCCAGAGTAGACAGGCCAGCAGAGACCTTTCAAGAAGCTACAGGTCTATTATTTTTTTCATACTCAGTTTAGGAGCCCTGCAGGAAATTATTCCTTGGCTGGGATTTCTCATTGGGTTTATATCCCAGGGGGCTCTGCTGCTGTACCTACTGGTGTCCTTTGCCATTTTCCACCTCAGACTTCCTTAGCTGCAGCTGAGAGCAGCAGGACCCCAGTGTGGTATTGTTCACTGTCATTTCCATTCATCCACTCTTGGTACCAGGCAGCTGGGCACACAGGCAGTGCTGTCACTGCCTGTTGCAAGTGTGGCCTCCTAGATGCTCAAGTACTGCTCATACCACTTTTCTTATCTTGTGTGCTGTTTGAGGTGTGATGTATAATCATACAAAATTAAGAACTAACTGAGAAATTAGAAGCCAGATAACTTGTATGGGAAGAAGAAATTCACCTTAGAAAATCCAGAGGTACCGGCATAGTTTGGTGGTACTTTGGTGACTACACCCCAAATGTAACAAATTGCTGTGTTCTTTCTTTGTTTTCTGAACATGGTGATAATTAAGATGCAATTTTAATAATAGTAAGAGAGGTCAAGTGATAGGCACCGTGAGCAGTTTGCTGTGTGATTATAGATTGTATATAGAATAACCTGTGTTATTCTATATATATGTAAGTGAAGATAAGAGGTGAAAGGGCTTAGCTAAGGCATGGGACTGTCACCCAGCATGGCTGAGGCATGAATGTATATTTCTGATTGTCACAGCAGAGGTCTGATTTGAAATCTTAGATTTCTAGTTATTTGCTTTATGGCGCATCAGTCAGAGTCATTGCTACTTGGCTAAAAGTAAACAAATATGATCACTGAGCCATATTTTCTGTCTGTATGTGTAAATATTTACTTTAACGTAGCACCTTACAGAAGTGGGATAAACCCATTGCCTTTCCCAGGGCAGAATAAGAACATACTTATTTCATTATGTTTATAATTTTATAATATGGGTCTAAATTATTAGGCCTTAGATTTTTCTCATGCTTAGAACCAAAATTATACACTTATATGAAAGAAACGCTATAAACAAGAATAGTCATAGTCCTGGTAGAGAAGCTGTGTAGAGATCCCACAAGCACAGCCTTTCGAGTAGGCAGTGTCACGTTCCCATGTCAAAAGAACCTTGCACGTCTGTGATGTGCGTGGTTGTGTTTCCTAGGTGTATATCCATATGAGAAAGCTGCTGTTTTCCTTCCACTTGGCTTCCTTTATTATACGTGCACAGATGAGTGGTACAGACATTTTTCTCCAGTCCTGCACACTGAGGGCTTGTAATGTAAGCTTTGGATGTTAGAATTTCTGGCAGGAACAAGACTGACAGTTTGAAGAGTGTAGAGAGGAGTGAGAACTTTCAATATTTAAATACAATCCTCTTGTTATACTTTCAAAACAATAACTATCTTCTTTCCTCCCCCTCTTCCCCCTTTATAGGAAATGTTATAAATTTAAATCCACAGAGAATAAGTTTGGTCTTACTTAGCTTTCATAATTCATATCTTTCTTAAAATAATTTGCTTGCAATTTTAGGTAAGCAGTTTTTCTCTGCTTCATGATGTTCTTAAACCTATTATCCTTCATTTAAATTGTATCCCTGTCGTACAGTAGTTAGAAATTACTGCTTATTTTACAGGTGTTCAAGTTTCCCCTCTATTTCCTGTACTCCTACTGAGTTGCCTTACAAAAACCTATTAAAATACAACACTGAACCATGCATGCTGACATTCTGGTTTTGAATTGCAGCTCACCGCTGTAGATGCAGACGAGGGACCCAATGGACAGATAGTATATGAAATTTTGGCTGGCGATCAGGGAGACTTCATCATCAATGACCGAACAGGCCTTATCACCATTGCTCCAGGTGTTGTATTGTCAGTGGGGCGATCCTATGCTCTCACTGTAAAAGCATCTGATAGTGCTCCTCCTGCACAGAGAAGGTAATTCATCTTTTAATGAAACTAATATTTTAATCAGTGCTTAGAGGCATGTAAGAAGTGTGGCACACATTTATGTCTGTAAATCTGCACTGGAACATTATTCAGTACGTTGTGTTTGGTATAAGGATCACATGTTGGGAAAAAGTCATATTAGAAGTCTTTCACTTTTTGTTCCTTATTTATATTTTCCTTACAGTATGCAGTTTTCATTATTTACTTTTCTTGTAATGGTCTGGGTTTTTTTAAGTTCATGTTGTGCTGTCATTGTGCATGCCCATTTGTTAAAAGAAATTGAAGTGATGTAAGGAAGAAAGCAAGTGAGAAGGAAGATGCTTTCTGTTCAGAATGCAGCTTGCTGTGATGCAGAAAGGATCCCAAATAGTCTGGTGCTGAGCAGGAGACCTTTTCTCCAGGTATAAGGTGTGTAAGGTCATCCAGGCTTGGCATGCTGTGGACATACTTGACAAGCTGTCTCAGTGGTGAGCAGTGCCCCCACTAAGACTTTAATTCTCATCAGCAGAATTATTTCTGTTCACTACCACCTGATAAGGAAGAGCAGCCTGCATATTTGGTATGGTTGGAATAGGATACCCTTGTGTTCAAAAAAGATAAAGTTATTGAGTCCCACTTTTCTCTTTCTTTTGAGTTTTTCTGCCTATAGCAATTGTTCACAAATGTAATTTAGTGAGGGTGGGATGAGGGGTGTGTTCATAAAAACGGCTCTCATTTTCTTGGCCTGGTATTGGTAATGTGACAACCTCATTGTCCAAACAGGATGACAGTAGTTTCCAGCACTTAAATCTCAAACACTCTTTTTTCTTCAAATGGGGAATGCAAAGGGGGAAAGATAACATGAAAGTGTCTTTTCTTTCAGGACTTGCTGCTTCTATCATGTCTGCAATAAAGCAGCTTATACTGTTGCACTCATATTCTATAATTAGGTTTTCCAATAACTGAAAGTATTCAGATTGTTAGATGGTTCACAAAACTAATACCTGATAACACAATCTTCTGGGTGAAATTACTTCTCCTTCCCCTGTTACTTGCTTTCTTGATAAGCCTTCTCTTAGGGTAGCTGATAGTAGTCTGTTGTTTGTAGTACTGAGGAGAAGATTGTGGATTATTATGTACTTGCTTTTGTATAGTACTAGCATAGTTTTAAAGTGAAGGACAGAAATCAATAAAGCCACTTCAGAGAGCTTCAGAATCCAGCAGTGTGGCCCCAGCAACAGTAGCCCCTACAATACAGCTTTGATTGCTATCAGCTCCTTCTGAGAAATCTTTATGTTGTCTAAAACTGCATACTTCTGATGATGTATGTTGGGAGTGTGTACTTCCTCCTCTGAAAATGTCTTTCCTACAGTAGTCTTCAAAAGTGGAAAAGCTGTCCTTTCTTGTCATTTCTGCTTGTCTCCCCTTTTATAGAATTCCAACTAATTTGCTTCATAGCTTTCAATATATGCTCAGAAAAAGACTATCTATGCAGTATTCCCATAGCTTGGGTGAGTGGCCCTCGGTTCAGCCTGGCCTTGACCTGAGTTATATTTGGGGCCCAAAGCTGCTCTTTCTGTCTGTGGAGGTTAAAAAAGCAGGGAGGAAAGAGGTAGGAACTGGAAAGAGGTAGGACACTGGAACTTGAGCACGAGTGTGGACAACCAGACTAGCTGGTAGGGAATATTTGGATAAAAGGATTTTGCTGCCTTCTTAGTGTTCTTCCCGTGAGGCTGGAAAACCAGAAATGAACTGGTGGTGCTTGAAGCAGGCTCTTGTCATTTTACACAGAGGAAAAATCAGGAAGAGCTCAGGTGAGCTATAGCTCTGAGATCCTTAAAACTCTTGTTTTGTATCTCTGCAGTTCCTTCCTTCTGGGTGTGAGGTGGTTAGTATCTTGCAGCTGGGGTTATATGAAATTCTTGCACCTTCTAATGCAAAGTTATCACATTATGTTAAGTTATTCACATTCCTGGAGGCAGTAACCAGTATTTGAAACTTCTAGGAATGGGCTTGGTCTAATCAACTATTATGTATCTGAGCAGGCAGGAAGGTGTATGCCCTGTAAAATAAGGATTTGGATGTAATTTGGAATATTAAGGACTTTTTCCTAAATTTGGATTCTGATGCAGGACATACCAGGCTAACTGTAGCCAATGTGTTAACTGGCTGGATTTTAATTTTTCACCTTGCTTATGCATGAAACAAGACCAGACTACTAAACCTGGCTGGGAAATATAGCTCTGTAGCCTTTGTGCGCGCTAGTTTAACTTGCAATGCATTCTGTGTAGCTTTTTTTGCATGGTATGACTCATTAAATTCTTGGCTGTTGACTGTGCACAAGACAAGATATTTTCTTGAGTATTCTTAAAGTTTTTATCGATAGAAAGCATCATTAATTATGAGTTATTAAGGTGTAGTACTTTAAGTATATTTAAGTTTAGTTTTTAGAACTGAAGGTATAGTTAACCACGTAGTGATTATCAGTTTCTGTTCTTGAAATAAATGAGAATAGTTTCAAAATTCATTTCACTTCAGACCTAAAACTTTTCACCATTGACCTCAGATTCTTGTACAATGGAAGCATGTCAGTGATGACAGTCATCTGCTAGATCAAGTCCAATCTAGAAACAGCCCAATTATGAAATTGTTATTCTGCATAGTGGAAAAGTATGCTTTCATTTTGACTTGCTTATAGAGATATTGTTTGTCCAGAGATATCTTAGTCTGCATCTATATAAATATATTCACTATGTAGCAGTTCAACGTTTAAGGCTACTTAGAGTCAACTTGTATATATAGTTAACCTATAAGTGGTGGGTTGACCTTGACCAGCTGCTCTCTCACTTTCCCTCCTCAATAGGATGGGGAGAAAATAAAGCGAGAAAGTTTGTGGGTTGAGATAAAGACAGGGAGGTCATTTTACCAATTACCATCACAGGCAAAACAAACTTAAATTCAGGAAAATTAATTTAACTTTTTCCCAGTCAAAATGGGTGACATAGTGAGAAATAAAGACAAATAGTAAAGCAACAACTTCCACAAACTCCCTTTTTTTTCCCAGCCTCATTTCATTCCCAAGTGCTCTACCTCTGAGCAGTACAGCCAGTGGTGGTTACAGTAAGCTCACACAGGCCCTATGCTGCTCCTTCCTCACCACATCTTTCCCTGGCATGCTGAGGTGTCCCCACAGGCTGCAAGGGAGTCTCTTCTCTGGTGCCTGGAGCACCTCCTCCTCTCCTCCATGGTGCTCACAGGGCTGTTTCTCATACTTTTGTTTTTCCTCCCATTTGTTCTCCCATTTGGTGTGTTTTCCCTTTTTTAAATCTGTTTCTCCAGAGTCACTACTACTGGGGCTGAGAGGCTGGGCTGTGCCAGGCCATGGCCTGTTGGAATGGCTGAAAGCAGCCATGGCCATCCTAGGGAGCCCCAGCTTTTCCTCAAAGAGACCTCTCAGTACTCCATGTAGCACAACTGCGTCTGTCTCCTGTCCAAAGCAGGCAGCAGCAAAGCAGCATTCGGTATGTGTCCAAGCTGGCCAAAGTGTGCGGCTGACCTGTTAAAGATGGAGTGTCCCAGGCTGAATTTAATCCTGCCTTGTGGGCTCCATGTGTGGATGTACCCCTAGGGAAGCAGCTACTTCTGGAGCTGTTACGGATGGGTGGGATTTGTCTTTTTGGACAAGGGTGTTGATGGCTCTTTACCTGAGTGTGGTCAGCACACTATGTGACACAGCCACTAAAATGTAGCTATCTGTCATGGTTTTGCAGAAGTGGTGGCCTGCACAGCTCTAATGGGATGGAGCTATAAAACCTAGTGGCAAAGGGCATTGGGAAGCATCTGTAACACTGTGGTGACCATGTTTGCTCAGAATCCTGTCCAGATAATTAAAAACATCCATCAGTGATGTGTCATTTTGTTAATAATTAATTCTGTCTTTTACCACAGAAGATATCTGGTAATTTCTGGGAAGATCCTCTAAAAACGCACTGAGTTTGCTAGCCCTGCAAGAAGCACCTCATTGTGTGTTCATGTTTTTCTTTTCTCCCTTCCTTTCCTTTACACCCTTCCCCTACTCACACCTCCACCCCCTCAAAAACAAAATATAGGGGACAAAATTTGGGACAAATCCCTTTTTCTTGAAGCAGTGTCCTTCCTGAAGCCCTATAGTCTGAGATTTACCAGGTTTGTCAAAGGCCAATCTGTGCCTATGCTACACTTGCTCTCCTCACAATTTTGTTTTGGGGCAGGGGTACTGTTTAACATACAGGAGAGAAGGTAGATGGTATAAATGAGCAAAGATGCAGGATAAAGGTCCCTTTAAGCCAGATTTTAAATGTTTCTGAACTTCAGGGAGACTTTTGTCTCTCTTTCTATGTTTGAAGCAATTGAATAGCAAGTATGGCAACAGCATGGTCTTCACAGGATCTGTACTGAATGTCAGTGTTCCCAGAAAAGACTTCAACTTACAAACTGGAATGCTGCTTGCAGTATATTTGGGTTAGGGGTTCAGTCCAGTTAAGGGCTTGCCAGGTTTTCTCATAGTTTCCTGTGCTGCCATGACTAACTAGATTGAAGTGGGTTAGATTTTATTTGTGTGAACCTCAATATTGATGTAGCCTATTAAAGAGTTGTGTCTTCTCCCGTCATTATCCTTTCCATCAATATTTTCTATTCCTTCTCTTTCAAAGAAAGGTAACAAACTGAACAATAGCAGGGTTGCCCCAGGGGTGGCTGTTGTGCATGGCAGGCAGTTACCATCTCAAAATTTGTCATGCTCTTCTAGAGGATAAAGTATCACCAGGGGGATTATTAATCTTCTTTGTATGTGGAGTGTGGACTGAAATCTTGCTGTTTTGGGTTTTTGCAAAGAACATTGGGGCTACTTTTAAAGTAATCATTTAGCTTTTCTTCTGTTAATGTGGCAGTCTGCTTTATTTTTGGTGCAGAATGAAAAATACATTCTAAAGCTTTTAAAGGAGCAAGGGGAGATTGTTAGAGCTACAGAACACACAATGGATAACATAAAAAATACATTGTTGTTTGCCTTGTGTTTGCTGACTTATTGATTTTGACTGACTTTTTTTTTTTCTTTTTTTTATTCTTGCATTTCAGGAGCTCTATTACTACTGTTTACATTGAGGTCCTTCCACCTAACAACCAGAGCCCTCCCCGCTTTCCCCAGCTGATGTACAGCCTTGAAGTCAGTGAGGCCATGAGAATTGGAGCCATTTTGTTAAACCTGCAGGTAGAGATGTTTCCTTGTAAGCTTTTACCACATTCCTTCTGTTTGTACCAATGCCAGAAGCTAGTCCTTGTATACATGGGGAACAGACAGTTTTTAAGTATTGAAAATTATTTAGCTGTAATAAATAGCCTCTTTTATATGGACCATATAGGAAAAGTGCTTACTTGGATATTTGTTTGTGTTCTTTTTTGTTTTAAATGTACCTGGAAAGGTACTGTAGGCTGCATATGGGACTGGAGTACATAAGAAAAAAATTCCATGAATGGTTAGAATTTGAAAGGCCTGTGATTTCATGTTAAAATCTCTATATGTATGTTTGCCAGCAAACCAAAGGAGCTTAGTATCTCCCACACTTAATTCACATGGAATTTCAACAAGATTCTTGGTATTCAGCCTTCTTTAGCCTGTTGGTTTTGAAAAACATCTGAAAATACTTACTCCCCTTGGTGTATGTAACAACTGCTGTTACAGGGCTAAAAACAAGCAAAGGTCCCTGTAGAACTGACAGCAAAATATAGCTCTGCTAGTAGAAACAGTGAAAACACGTTAGTCCAGTATTGCTTTTTAAATAATGCTGCATTGACATAGTTTGCAGGCCCACTTGCTTCTCTGCATGCTGTTGCATAATTAACTTACCAGCTTTCTGCCATCTCATTTACTGTTTCCTTAACTTTTGCTGCACTGTGTTCTGTCTGCATGCCTAGAAAACCAGCTGTGCAAAATAGGTAGATAAATTACGACTCTTTAGATGTTCGGGGAGAGGGATCAGGAACTTAATTATTATCAAATAGTTATGGCCTCTAGTCTAAAACTCAATACAGCATAGTGTTGTGAGTATGGTTCCCGTAAACGTATTCAAACTTCACACAAAGCCATTCAAAGGGGGAAGAATGGCAATACCTGGCTGGAGATACCTGAGCTAAACAGAAACCATACTGAGCAAAGTCTTATCTGCCTTAAGTCAATGTAGCTCTACTGAAACATGTTGAACTTGGTGGAATTTAGGCTAGATTAGAACAGTTAAAGCATATGGCTCTGTGTTTTGCATATTCAGTAAAAGCACAGAAAAAAAATAATTGAAACCAAAGTGTGTGAAATAAAGGAAATCTTATTGAATCACTGATGCAGGTGAATGGGTTAATTTCTGTTAAAATTGTTTGCTGATGAGAGATTAAGATTATTATGGATGGTTAAACTGATACAATCACCTGTGCTGAGGGAGGATGACTCATTTATCTCAGTGCTGAAAATTAACTTCTGTCAGGTCTTTAATGTCTGCAATGAGTTCAGAATTGGAGCCATGCTGTTCAGGAGCCTTTCTCCTCACTAGAGGAGAGACACTTGGTTTTATAAACCCCAAAGAGTAACGCAAGCCAAGAGCTTGTTGAGAAGCAGAAACACTTGTGTTTATTTGACGGGTGCTGGAATCCAAGGCTGAAAGCCTAAGTGATCTTTGGAGGCAGAAGAACTATTAGCAGGTTTTAGTATTTAGGGATTTTATGCAATTTAAATGTTGTTAGAAAGTGAACCCCATTGTTGAAATAATCTGTCTGTTTAAAGGTTTTGCTAAACCCCAAGCATATTACACAGATTTTGTTTTCCTTTTCAAATGATCCTTGGTAAGTTATGCTGACTAAATCTGGAAAAGACATCCCATGCTAGGCAGGGCAGGGGAAATGAAAAATGATCATAACTGCTACTCTCCTTGGAGCCCAGTCCCTAGTAAGCATTTGAGCAATGCAGCAGTGAGTGTTCTCTTGCTATATGCCCCAGATCCCCAGAAATGACAATTTATTGTGTTTGGGAAAGAGTGAGATGCATCAGTTAATTTTAAGAGCTTTGGAAATGCATAGAAAACGTTATCTTTTACTTATTGTTACTGCAACATAAATGTCCTGTATTACCAATATACTATGAATTATTGAATTCAGGTAGACAGTTTATCTTTATGAAAAATACTTAATTGTTAAATCACAAGCATGCATGGCTTCATCTCAGGGGACTGGCAACGACTATATCTCTTGTAGGACAGGTGGTCCTGAACCTGAAATATGGATGCTTTGTCTTTATTGTGCAAGTTCACCTGCCTCATTCTGCATTAATACACCTATCTGTATTAAAGAACATTGTGTGGAGTAGATTTCTGTGTTCACTTTCTTTTTTTATTCTTTCTGTAATAAGGAGCATTTAAAAAAAAATAGAAACTGAATTTTTTAAGCTTATGAACTCTTGTGTTGTCTTTTCCAAGCAAACAGAAAGTTACCAATCAGTCATATTGGTTTATTAGTTTTTTTTTGTGGAATTTTAACAATAGCTTAAGATATTGCCTGTATTCCATAGGTACTATGGAATATTACCAGACCTTAAATATTTAGCTTGTATTTTGATGTGTAAGCTTTCACACTGACTTTTTCTTTCATGAGTAGTCTTATCAATACATTAAGTGTTTTGAAATTAAGGTTTTGAGGTTTTGGTTGATGCATAGGGTTAAGAGGCCTTATGAACCTTCATAATATTTTGTTAATGATGCATACAGCATACAGATTACAAAAACTGGGAGAGAGTGTACAACTTACTTTAAATATTCCTGAGTCAGCAAATCTAAATATCTTCAAAACACCAGTGTCAATGCAAATGCAGCTGTTTCAAATTTGCCTATTAGACTTTAAAATACATGTTCAAAAAGTAAAATTTACATTTTTCTTTTCCATTAAAATCTTCCATTCAGATGATGAAAGGTTATATTTTTTCTTATACCATTATTTTTTTTATGATGGCAGTCAGTTGATTGTGACTGGTGTTTTAATTAACAACATTTGAGATCAAGTAATGCAATATTAAATGATCTCCACAGTGCTAATTTGTAAATAACCCTCAGTTTATTGCATGCCTGGGAGGAGTTTATGCTTCATGTTCTACCAGCAATTATTAATTAGAATATGTAAACAGTGTAATTTTTCTGGAAGTCTGCAAACAAATAGGATCGTTATCATGGTCCAGTTATGTGCTGAACAAGGAGGCAACATGAATCGGTATACAATTTATGAAGTCACTGTACAATTGAACAGGAAAACAGCAGGTACAGATTGCTTTATCCTCACATACAATCTTCAGTGTTTTTCTTATGTAGATAATAACTTTCTGTTCCTTTTAAAAGGAAGAATTCTATTTATTTTTTTAACAATGATAAACTTTCCCTTGTGATTTTTTTAAGTGTGTTGATTGCAAGATATATTTTCTTTGGACATAAAGAGAAAAAGGAAATTAACTAGATCAATCTTTTACCTTCTGTCTTTCTGAAAGTCTCCTGACTTATTATGAATGAATGTAGACCATAAACAAACCTCTGAGATACCATTAAATATGAAGTGAGGACAGGATGACCTTCAAGTAAGGCACAATTAATACAAAGGACCAGTAAAGATAGAAGCAACAATGTCATTCTGATGAACTAAAATCTATGATTGTCTGCAGAGATGACAGCTAGTCCAGTTTTCTGCATCCAGTATTTGTATAATTTTGTATTCTTGACTAACACTTTTTCAGGTTTGCTTGTTTGGTTTTTTTTTTTTTTTTTTTTTTTTTTGTTTTTTTTTTTTTTTGTTTGTTTGTTTTTAATGAAAAGAGACTAAATGCCTAATTCATCAGTAAATGTGCCAGCATTCAGTTTTCTCCCTCAGTTGTTACTACTATGAGACAACCATGCCATATTATGGAATGTTTTGATGAGAACTTAGTATCAGTGTATTTTATCAGTATATTTTAACTGACAGCTACATATGGATTTGCTTTAATATCCTACCATAATTCTCAGTGTAAAAAACTAGATCTGATTGTGTTTATATAATTCCATGTGGACAATACAGAATAGTCTCTGGCAGAGGACAATTTACCTTGTTCTTACATAGATAATAAATATAAGGGGCATCAACTCTGGGTGAACTGAGGTAACTGGCTTAGCTAAGAGTCCCACTTTTAGATGATAAAAACTTACTGGGTTAAATCTCATCCTGGATTTCCTAAATACCAATCAATTTAGAAATTCCTGTCATCCAAAACATTTTGTACTTATGGATTACATTTGTGATTCCAGGAATGTACGCATTTTATGGTCAGGATCTGGTTTGAATTTTTTGCTTGTTCCATATAACCTTGAAGTTATGTGCTTAATTTAGTGAAGATGAAGTTTGTGAAGGATTCCTTTCTTACCAAATGGAGTTCTAAATTGCAGCAGTAAAGTGTCCTGAAAACATATGTAAAATCAATAAAATGTTTATAATCTGCACACTTATGTCTTTGTGCTTTCTTTAAGAACCTGTAAAATACTGTGAATGGTGCAGAAACACCACAGCATCCCACTGCCAGTAACAGTGTTCTTCCAGATTTTCTGTGTTTATTTTTCAAATTGTACATGTGATGAGAGTGCTGTTGTGCCATGCCCAGTGTTGTGCCTCTAACACAATGCATGTAGCCAGAAAAGTAGAGGTGTATCATTAGGCATCTACCTGGACAAGTTTAGCAAGTGATGAGTGTAACATTGAAATAAATGCATTGATTTCAACTTGCTCAAACAGGACTGCGCTGGGTTTAATTCACTAAATTTTTCTGTTTAACTGCATGTGCTTGAAAGATTTTAAAATACAAAATTCTTTAATGTTAATACCTTGGGGCTCTTTTGTCTTCTATTTTCATCTTGATCAGCAGTACACACTCACTGTAGCCTCTGACCCCAAATGCATTGTTCAATCTGATCTTGACAATTTCTTGATCAGAATTTAGCTGTGTGTTGTTCTTGTAGCTTGAGATAAGGAACCTTTTCTTGAGACGTCAGTGATGGTGATGGCCCCAGGGGAGCGGCTTCTGCTGCGTTGTGACTCAGTATCAGAGCAATCTTTGTCAGCAGTAGTGGCACTTGGTCTCAGGTCATGTCCTCTCATCCAGCCCATCTACAACTCAGAAAATTAACTGGGAGGAAAAGAAAATAGGACAGAAATGGTCATAAGACTGTTGTTTTTTCTAGTAAGAGCCAGCTTTTTCTGTATCCTGTTCCCACATGCAAGCTGAATTCAGCAGTGGATTTACTTACATGTCCTGAGCTACAAGACCTCCATCCTGCTTGAACTGTCCTTGTGATGTTATACTGAAG